>BCLK01000055.1:0-62643 GCA_001748405.1 Paraphoma sp. B47-9
CCATAATTGTCCAGACTCGTAGCGTTGGTCTTCACAATGGTTGAGTTGACAACCAAGCCATAATAAGTGATCGCCTAGATGCTTATATACTACCTGGAGTGTTCTCCAGGTGCCAAGGCAGGGGCATGAATCGGCAAACGGCCATCGGCCAAACGTCGGAGTGAGAGGAGAGTATTTTTTCGACCAATGGGATGGAGTTGCACCCGGCTCGAAATTATCAGTAGAGTCAAGTCCTCGTACCCTATATGTATACAAAGTTTGCTCCGGCAAACCTTGGAGCGAATACAAGCAGCTTGGCCCTGTTAGCATGGTGCAAAAGGGTCCCGAGGTCCGATTTCCAAACAAAAGTGTTTTGAGGCCGAACAAGGCTTTCTTCATTGCAACAATCGGATCATAGATATTCTCTAGCATGTTGAAATGTCTGAATGCAATGGAAAAGTTTTGAAGTAAGCTCACCAACCTCGTTCACAACATACAACATTTCAGCGAGAGTGAATGGAGGTTAATGTTTTTGGGCTCAGACCTGCTCGCTTTCATCAAAAGCGTACAAGGAACTTGTAGTTGAGGTTCTGCGGGTACTGGAGCACGTCTCTTAGCTCGATTCAGAAGAAATGGCAGCCGAACAGTGTCGCGCTCTTTACTTCTTATTTTGAAGGCTTTGCTGAGTGTAAAACATAGTCCGCCACGTGCTTTTTTAGTGGACCAGCTGTTTGCGCCTGACATTCCCAGGAAGTATTCATGTCGGTATATAGCAACAGGAGGAGGCGAGGGCGGCGCTGGAGACTAACAGCAGAAGGACGCACATAGCAGCGTCTGTAACACAGTAGACAAGAAGGTAGTAGTAGCAGTAGTAGTAGCGCAGCAGCGTTTACAAAGCCTCGTACGCCTGGCTGTCTGGAGTTTGAAACACATTCAATAATACATAAAACTACATGAATTGTAAATCTTAGTTGCTAGCAGCATAATGCATAGTAGGGTATGGTAATTCTAACCTAACGCATACGTTGTGTCTACTCTTTCTCACCCCTAACACGTTGTGCTAATGATCAGAGTACAGTTCCTCCATAAAGTCCTCCCACAGGCTGCTATTCGTTCCTGTCCCTTTGGTTTCCCATCCGGGATCGCTATTTAGCTGCTCTATCCAGCTACGCTGTATTTCTCTCTGAGTCGGTTCATTGTCTCTAAACCACGCATCTTTTATCTCCTTAAATTGTGCTTGCACTTCTTTTGTCTTTTTGTCGAGGGCTTGGCTGCGTTCTCGTATATAAACCCCTACACTAGTCTCTGGCAATATCTCTAGCAGGCTCTGCCACTCTCGATAGTGTAACTTTGCAGCATGTAGTGGCCAATCTCCGGCGAGGCGAAAGTAGGCCGCGCAGCTGGGGAGTAGGCAGGAGAATGCCTCGTTGCGTCCTTCGTCAAAATAGTGCCGGTCCAAGGCTTCGACCATAAGCGGCCATAGGCCATATCGCTGGAGAGGGATTCTCTTGTAGCACTGATACTGGAGCTCGCCGAACTGTCCAACTGGTCCTCTAAACTGCTTTGGCGGCATTAGAATCGTCTGGCGGCAATCGTCTGGCTTGCGTTTGTCCCATTCCCCTGAACTGGTTTGCCAAAATTGACTTCGCTGCCAGGTAGCAGTACGCCAGTCTATGGTTTCGGCCCCATCTAGCACCTCTTGCTTCTTCTTCTTCTTCTTCTTCTTCTTCTTCTCGAGAAGGAGTACAGAAACCTTGATTTCTGTAGGACAGGCTCGAACAAGAAGCTGTAATGCTGGCGGAAATGGTTCGTGCTTGTACATCGGACGGGTGTTTTCTTCATTCTGGTTTAGGATTACCCTTGTCACGCTTGGAAATCTTCTCTTCAGCGTGGCCCAAAAGGTAGTGATGAGATTTCTTTGGATCTCCACTCCGCCCTCGTCTTGTCGTAGGCATATCTCGTTACTCGTCTCTGGCGAATATTCAACTTCTACGTTTTGCACTCGGGCAGGAAAGGCCATGTCCCAGAACGAGTCACCGGGATAGGCTTCGTTTAACAGCCACTGCGATTCAATTAAGAAGTATGCATTCTCCTTTGCCCAAAAGAGCTTAGAAGCTTCAATACGAAGCTTCGAAGAGACGTGCATAAGTCGGAAGAGGGTGCTAGCAGAGCACAAGGTGAGTATGTGGAGCTGGATTTCCTCAGGAAGATGCGGGAATATACAGGCTGTAGCGCTGTGTCGCGATCCAGTAGTGCGGAAACCGCTCGGTCGAACATAATCATAAAAGGGTGTTCGTTTTTCGCCATCCCTCGTCATGTATACAACTCGTTCAACATCTTTTGTCCACGGAGGATAGGATAATGTCGAGAGTAGATTGCAGGTTGCTTGACGACGCATAATAATAAATAACGGACTTGATTGCTACACGCCAAGGGTGATTTGATAAGGAAATTGGGTTGTGGTTCTAAAGGGCTATTTAAAGGCGAGGCAGATTCGTCACAGCGTTGTCGTAATTTTCGGGGGTTTTGGCACCTAGGCTAACCCCACTTTCCTCATCTGAACAATAAGTATCTACGCCTCATAAAAGTCTGACTGCTGCCTGCACCTTACCTAAGCGCTGTTTTAATTCCACGCATGTACATAGCCCTCATGTCTTCTAACCAATAGGAAATCTTCCACTTGCATGAGGCACAGTCCAGTAGAATGCCGTGACATGCTTCACAACCACGCTGAGATCTGTTACAGTTAGTTATGAAATGAGCTGAGAGTGCTTAGGGAGCAAGTAGACCTAGAACATTACTCCTCTACAACTACACATCTGTCCGCACCTAAACTAACGCAGCAAGCTCCTTTCCATACTTTTTTTGCTCCAAGGCTGTGTTTACAATGCGTTCGCTCCGTCTTCCCGCCATTCTTGCGTCATTTGCGATACTCTATCAAGTAGCAGGAGTTAGGGCGTATCTAAGTGCTGCCAGTGCAGTACTACTAGCAAGAGACAACAACAACCATGAGCTTTAGCTCCGAGCTCCGCCGGTGTCGGGTAGTATCACCATCCCACTTTCTAAAGAACCCGATCACAACACTTGGACGGGACATCGAGCAATGCCCGGTTCAGGAGGAGCAACGGTACCAGATCAAGTGGTTAGGGAGATAGCGTATCTAACCTATAAGGCATTTGAGAACATGCTGCCTTCGCCTGGGCTAGTAGCTGTAATCTATGTTCCTGGAGGAGGATGGGCTGTCTGGCAGAGAATTTTGTGCGTCCGAGCGACTGTTGTAGTACATTTTAGGAAGCACACGAACACGTCCACCCTGTGATTTAGTCTTTAGAATGAAAAGTACGTAGTGACCTTCGAGAGCAATATGGTACGATATGCATGATCGAAAAGTGAAGACACGTGGCTAAGCCCAGTTCGATTGGTAAATAAGAGTGTTGTGATCTAGATCTTGCGTATAAAGAAATCCATTTGTGTAGCCAAATAGAGCTCGACTCTAAAGACTGGAAAGCAAGCAGAGCCCGCATATGGTATCGATTTCCTTACACCTTACTGGGGTTTCTACCATCTAGACAAGCCGCGATAAATCATGACCTAGCTGGTTTCCAGCTTGCCCTCCATAAGCCGTACGACCCTGACCATCCATGTGCATCGGCTGGGTATGTTGAATGCTTATATACCCCAGTCGTCAAGCGTATGAATGGACTGCTAGGCCGCTGTGCAGGGATCTCTATGGTCAGGCCTAGATCTACCTTGAGTCCCACACTATGCGGCAGAAAACGCTCGTGTGTGTCCCAGCATGGCTGTACGACATCATGTTCGACAATATCCAGACTCAATATTAGACGAGATGAGTCCTCCCCAAAAGGGTACCAGAAGTTGGCCACTAATTTGATGCCGTGGAAACCTGCAGCGTGATCGCGCCAGCCTGGAGTCGATCGAGCTATGCCGATTAGCTTTTCGAGATCGTGGCCTTCCTGATTGAATTCATCATTGCCATTGAAAGAGACACTTATGTTTGGAAAGTCGATGAGGAAGATGAGAAGCCACTGCATGTCGACAACTTCATGGTGGTTTCGATTCCTCCATTTCAAGTCAACCTTTACTTGGCAGCAGCATTTGCTCATAGCAGCTGGACTCTCATACGGGAAGAACATCTTGAAGAAACGCTCCAGCTTGTAGAGCGGTACCGCTACGACTGTTTGTGCGAAGCTGAGTGGGCGACATTCGTTGCGCATCTGTTGACAAACCGAAGTGAGTGCCGTGGAACGGTCGTTTGATATCCAATTGATGAGGTGGTAGTGGTAGATCTTGTTGCGGATTTCTATATGCTGTTAGTTCAAGCTGGTAAGGAGGGCAAATTTCCTCGTAAGCGTACCTCCGGGAAGATCGAGGAGGCCCTTGGCGGTTTTGGTCGAAGTCAGATGCTCAGGGTCGTAAGTTACGTTGTCCATGGTCGCCATATTAATCGAAGTGGTGGCAGAAATTGGCTTGCTAGATCAGTTCAGTAACGCGTTCCTCGACATGTGATTGCTGGATCTTACCTGATGATTTTGGTCGAATATGGTTGATCATTTGAGCGAGCAAGTGGGTGATTGATCCGTAGCTTCGGAAACGCGCCTGGGAATTGATATACTAGAGATCCCTCGAGCCGCGCTACTTCTTAGCCGTGACAAGAGAAGCACTGACCATCTACATCCTGTTTGTAAGAGGTGAAATTCTGCTTTTCTCGCAGAATTTCTTGAGTTCATGGCCGATGACGTCGGCTTGTTCAGTGACCACTGGCCATCACATGAGCTCTCCGCAATTCCTTGCTAGATAAGGATTATCGTGGTATCTTCTGGTGCTCCCAAGAAGACGCAGTACTCGATGGTGTTGTCCTCGACTAAGAATGGCTACTGTTGACGCCTAGCACTCTAATATTTGGGAGTCGATCTGCAACATAGGTTCGGACTTACGATTAACCATTTGGACTCACAGATACTCGAAAGACTTGGCTCAAATCGAAATCTAGTCACACCCACTAAACGCGTACACCGTGGTCAGGACGAACGAAACCCTGCTTTTCATCCGTAGAAACCTCGCCCGCAACCAGCTGATATGGCGACTTTTCGTGCTCCTGCATCTGCCCTATTCTTTCCTCTCGTGCACCAAGACCAATAAATGTCGTCCCTGGTGCATCCATCACGGGAAAGTCTTGATTCTTCCGATCCCAGCTTCCGATGCCACGAGCTTCGAGAGCTTGTCGATGCAGCTGAAGCGTTCCAGTCTGTGTCCAATCCGCTTGTCTTGATAGCCGAGACTCTGGATTGAAGTAGCCAAACCAGATCTTTTCCACAACTTGGCCCACGATGATCAACAAAGTCCCCACAGCGAGAATGATCGACATGCCAAGAACGCTGACGTTGTAGTACTTTGACGTGAGAATGCGTTGGCGCTTGCATAGATCCAACATATCTGGGTCCGTCGGCACGTCTAAGTGATCTGCGGCATTGAGATTCGAACTCAGCTGGAACGTCTCGGGCGCGGCGTATTGGTTGAGCCGGTGCTGGAAAACGGCAAGGCTTAGATTGTGCAGATTGAACGACTCGCGCTGCCACTGATCGGACTGCAAGGGACCAGACCCTGTAGCTGTGGTGGTGAAAACCCAGTCTTGCGCTAGGAGAACGCGACTATTCATCAGCTTAGCGGTCCATTGCAAAGCCATGGCCCAGCCTGCCTGCCAAAGAATTTTGAAGGCCGCTTGTTGACGTCCAGAAAGCTCAAGGTCGCCATTGTTTACAGCATCTTGAGTAGCATAAAGCCCTGTGAGATTCGTGCATTTGTCCGTACGAGGATTGCAAAATTGATATTGCTCCATGCAAGCCAAGACAGAGAGATCGTGGGTGGCAGTGTAGAACTGGGAGTTCTTGTTGGAAGCGTTCTGTGCGCTGAACAAAGCATCATCTACTTTCGCAGTATAAATTGCTTTGTTGAAGATTGACAGGAGTGTGACGTCGGCGTTATTCATGCTGAAGTCGGGAATAGGTACGAAATCGCTGGCATTAGCCATTGCGACATACGCCGTATTAGCTCTGTCTAGGTCAGGAAAATAACTGAAGCGTAGGAGTGTCAGTCAAAGGCTTACGTGGTAAGGTAGGCACCTGTAAGCGAGTCCTTCATCCATTGACTGACGCAGAATGTGGTCGAGTTTGTAGTTTGTTTGGCTGGTGTCGCAACACAGCCCGTCTCACCCTTACCAAACTCATAGAACCTCACACGCGTCATACCCTTCCCGGTATACGCCTCCGTCAAGTTGTCTTGCCAGCCTGTGGCATATTGGTCGGCCTTGATTGGAGCGCACGTGGTAACGCGACGGAAGGTAATGCTATCCCGCATTGGAGTATTCAGCCCAAGGTCGACGTTTGAATTGACATGGCCTGAATCAAATCGAACCGCATCAGTAGCACAAGAATTTCCTCCAAACGGACATGCAGCATGAAAGTCGGCAGATCCCTTTTCCATGAGGTTTCGACGGACGAAATGGCTGCAATCCACTGATATCCCGGCATCATCGTTATAGCATGATCGCACATACGACGCGCTCTCTGTGACTGTGTACCGCCCGAGCAGGACTTGTGTATTGAAGATAGGCACCTCGCTATCGCTTAGGTTGGTAATCGAATAGGCGCTCCGGATTGATGGCAACTTCTGTGGGTAACCGCATTTGTCCGACTTTATAAGGGCGTTGTCAGCCTGTGTCGAAGCGACTTGTGACGAGAAAAGACCCGCTACAGCGAAGCAACCAATGTGGACAGTCAAGATGACAAAAAGTGGCAACGAGCGACCAATCGGCGTCTTGACTTTACTGTTCCACACTGTCGCAGAGCGCATCAAGCTCCAAAGAGCATTGGGTGCTGTAATCGCATTACGGAGAATGATCTGTTGTTGGTGGTAAAGGCCGTCGCGAGGAGATGTGGTCGAGCGAAGTTGATGGAGGACAAAACACAATGTTCTCCAAAAACAACCACCCGAGAACTGCACGAACAGCGTAAGGAACGACACGAGGATGAGACCGTAGTATATGGGCAATGTCAAGGTTGCGCCCTTGACAGCTCCCTGTTCTATAAGCCATTAGCATTAACCAAAAGCCAAGCAGAATGAAGACGTACCCCAATCAACCCAAAATCCAGTTTTGATAGAGTACATCTCTCCAATTTCTCAGCACAACAAGAAAGAAGCGGAAACCCGGTAGGACCAAAAGCAGGCGGGTGAAGTGTTAATGCTCAATGGCGATCAGGCCTCCACTCGCTGTTGCTTTTTAGCAGCATTTCCCCTTTTAAAACAAGCTTTTGGCAGAATGGCGGAGCGAGATCTGCCCTAGCAATGCTGGCGTCGTGCTATTCCAGGCTGACAACAAGTCAATGTTGATAGAGTGCGCCACATTTAAGCAGCTGCATCAAATCTGGCCTATATCCCAGCAAGATTGGTGAGGGGCGTTGTGCCGATGTCCCTGCACCATCGCTGCGTGGCAGTCGGACTGTTCTCCGCCCCGACAGGAAGTTTAGCAGGCCGTGGATTGCCTAAATGTCGCCATTGCTTTGCAGCAGTGGCAGCTTAAGCTCGGGCGATCTCTAGGCTCGGAAAGCTTGTATGGACCATATTTTCGGAACCTTGGAAAGGTAGCTTATTAGTCTTTCACCACCCTAATCCTCTTCCGGAGGCAGGACTTCATGGGTGGGGGCCAAGATTTGCCTGCTCATTTCAAAGTCCAATCGTGTGGTTCGTCCTTAAAGTGTCCTAGATCTTGGTGCCTATGATCGGCAATGTGGCAGATGGGGTGGGGGCTGAGAATGCAGCCTGGGCCTATCGCGGCCACTAAAGTTTATGTAGTTCGTGGCTCCTCCTTCATCTGACGCAGGGGTCTTCGACCTAGTCGGATGGAAGAGGAGCAGAACTCAGCTTGGAAGCGACCGTAGATGTCGTTCATTTCCCTCCCACCAAGTTCGCCCTGAGTACTGCCACAAATTTGTTGTTCGAAAGATCAGCATATTATGGGATGTCCAGCGAATGAATCTGATGTGCTTTTTGATCGCTTCTGCTACGTGAAGAGGCCGGATGGACAGCGAAGTGAGTGCTTGATGCAAGCAGTTTTTCCAGGGAGTTTGCAACATCAGAATTCCCTTGCTGCACAGTCCTGAATGTTGATGGCACAAAAACCAGCCTTCACTAGGTCTGCAGTATCGTTCTGATGGGCGTCGCGGTCGCAGTCATCTGATTAGAATTCTATGCTGTCCCCTTTCGGCAACAATCATTTGGTGGACTGATATCCGTCTGAGAATAACAACAAGCATATTTTCAGATGTTCGTTCTGGGGGCTAAATGCCAAACATTTACTGCGAAATATTGAGATATGTGTTTGAAGAGGGCGTACAAAGTCGTGGAAGTATGGATGATGTTCACGCGCCGAAAGGCCCGAGCGCATCATCACAAGCCGAGGTTCAACGCGACATTCAACAACCGCGAAACAACGTCGAACACCATCTCGTCCTCCACCTGTCTCCTATCCTATAACGCGCCATAATCACCATGTCGGAGACATCGCAGACAGTAAAGTTCGCCTACCCTTTCGCGTCGTCACCCGACATCATCCGCTCCCACCAAAAGGACGCATACTTTAGCGGCGTGCTCCTCGAACAACTATCCACACTGCTGCGCAAGCTATATGGCGCACGCTTCGCGCATACATATGTCTCGGAAACCCGCGTAATAGGCGAATTACTGTACCTCGGTCTTACGACTGCGATAGGGAACAGGACGCTGGGAGAAGAGTATACCGACATCGTGCAAATAGAGAGCGAAAGTGGGCGATTGCCGGCATTAGGGAGGAGAGCAGGATACATCCTGAGTTACATACTAGGGCCCTATTTGATAGGAAGAGCGCTGCCAGCATTCAGAAGGAGAATAAGAGCGAAGCTGGAAGCCAATCTGAGATGGTATACACGACAGCAGGCGCGAGCGCAACAACAAGCCAAAGAGACCGGCAGCACGAAGAACATATCGAGACCGATCGCGATGCGATTACAAAACTACATCCTCCAGAACCTCGATACCATCACATCACCATCGCCCATATACGCGCTATCGCTAGCGACGTTCTACTTCTCCGGAAGCTATTACCACCTCTCGAAGCGGATATGGGGTCTGCGATATATCTTCACAAGACAGGTCCAGGAGACGGACGGGCGCGTTGGATATGAAGTACTCGGCGTACTTCTCGTCCTGCAGATGGCAGTTCAAGGCTATCTACATCTGCACAACACCATGACCAGCGCTCCGGACAGGATGATCTCGGATCTACCGACTGGTACATCCGCGATAGTAGGTGGCGGCGCAGAAGTCAGTCTCGATCCGAACGCATACAGCGCGAACAACGCGCTTCTTTTCGATGCCGCGGCACCACCTGCTTCCGCGCCCTCAGACTTGCAGAAGTGGACGCACACACCAGCGGCCGACAAGCCGCGGTATGAGCTGGAGAATGAAGAGACGATGGGGTGGATAGGAAGTGCGAACAGGAAGTGCACGTTGTGTCTGGAGGAGATGAAAGATCCGAGTGTCACGACTTGCGGGCATGTGTTCTGCTGGACGTGCATTAGTGATTGGGCGAGAGAGAAGCCGGAGTGTCCGTTGTGTAGGCAGAGCTGTTTAGTACAGCATGTCTTACCACTCAGAGGCTAAATCAGCCTGCTCAGCACAGTGCGCTTACAAATGGCTCCATCTCTTCATCGACATGCATACGATACCCCAAATAAAGCCCAGGAAGTAAAGTGTATGATATTACCTGATAATTATCCTGTCTAGAACAATACTATAGCTATTGGGAAGAACATAAATACAAGCTTAATCTTCATCAGCGTTCGCTTCCGTAGGAAAACGTCTCGATACGTCTTCGTCGGTATGAAGGGACGACATCGAGCTAGGCGACGAGCTACCCGACACATCAGTCAAGGTTACCGGCGTCGATGACGGGTCCGAGTCTCCATCACCAAAATCCAGGTTGTTTGCATCCGTAGCGTCGTCGTCGTCAGAAGCTTCAGAAGGCGTATGAAGTCGCGCATACGATTCCCAATGATCGCACAAGAGACGATAGGTACTGAATTCGTCTTCCCAGAATGTTCGCTTGATGAAACGGGTCGGAGTGAGCATTTCAGACTGTGCTTCTGGTGCAGTAATGTCTTCTGGAAACACAATATCTGTCGGTGACTCTGGCTCTTGGGGTATCTTCAGGGGCTCCGATCGACTCAGCTCAGCACAAATCTGCTTGCGAACAGCTTCAATGCAATCGCTGTGTCGCGGCTCACTGGAGTCGGCGAAGGCACCAAGATTCCAATGTGGGTATACCTTTCCGTGTGTACCTCGAGTTCGGTAGTGGCCAAGTGGCTGGCCGGTTGGCGCGAAGTTGGCGAGGAATTTGTGACAGAGCCAGCAGGAGGACTTACTTCCGCCAATGTATGGGTATACCTGGAGATGAGGGAGGGCCTGAAGAAGAGTTTCAAGGTGCCTAATCAGCTGGATTTCGGCATGCTGCATACCATTTGGAGGAACGGTACCCAACGCTGTCTTGGCTTTGTTGTGTGCTGCTTTGAGTAGCGCTGAATTTGGGCCACGTTCGTACGGCGACGCGTCAGCAGGTGACAGAACAGATCTTTCCACTTTATGCATAGCTTGTTTGATTTCATTCACTCTTCCAATAATGCATGGGATCCTACCGGGATAAAATATCACTTCGATGTCTTTGAAATACGCTTGGAACATCACAGACGCAGCTCGAAAAGTCTCGAGTGCAGCTCCGCAGCGTCCGACTTTGTAAATGTTTCGGATGAGTCGCTTCTGCGCTGAGTCCAAGCCTGCAGCGGCTATCTCATATCGTAGCATGCTGGCCGTACCTACAGCCCATATGTAGTCGTCGCGATTGATGCGTTGTGTGCTGGCGTAGTTGCTACAAATGTGGACGAAGTCTTTGACTCTCTTGATCAGAACCCCATCCCATGGAAAGACAGGGTCGTACAGATTGAAAACAGGAGCTACTGTGCGACTATGTCGTGTCAAATCCTTACCGATTTCACGAAAACTTTTCCTCAGTCGCTGCTCACTGTGATAGCTCATATCCTCCAGAAGTCGAATGCCTTCTTCATAGTGACGCCCCAGAGCAAATTTTCGTAATGCGATTTGCAGATTTTGCGCCATGATTTGGCCGACGAACTCGGCGCCAGATGCTCCTGTGCTATTGCCATGTCGACCCACGCTGTCCTTGAAAACGTGTATCGTTAGGCACCCTGACTCTGGATTGAACGTACTTGCTGCGGCTGTGACATAGCCAGCCCCTGTTTCGCGAGAGAATATTTCCGCAACACTGTCTAAGAACTTGCGCATAAGCGCATCAGGATGCATGTTCCATAGCAAGAACCGATAGTCTCCAGTAGCACGAGCAGTATCAATGAGACTACGCAAGATCGGTGTGTCGAAGACGCTGCTCTTCTGCGGCTCCAACTGAAAGCCGCAAGCAAATTTCTCCAATATCGCTGCGTGGGCAAAGACAGTTTCCTGAACTGTCGGATGGTCCAGTGAGCTTGAGGGCATGATAACTGGAGATGCCTATGTCAAATTTAGCAAACAACTTATCTTCTGTAGTCTTATACCATTGAGCGGGTACCTGTGCAGACGAAATTGAGACTGCATGAGACGCTGCGATGTCTCAGTACACATCCTTTCGCGCGACATCTCAGAAATGGCTCGCGCTTAGTATCTGGACTGCAAAACAAAATGATCAGGAACCAGTGAAATACCTTCCCCCGCCAGACGTGCACCCAGAGAGACGCGTCTCGTCCTTAATCTTCTTAATACTGCCATTAGAACACACCTAGCTCGCCGATGATCAGTAGAGGTGGAAACACAGCGTCCTCTCCGTCTTGTGCAAGATCTGCGGTGAAGACACACGCGACCATCCTCATCCGCAGAGCTCGCATAAAATTGATACTATTTCACTGGTCCGGGAACTTTCGCGCTATTCAGATTGGATCTCGCTCTGGCATCGCAAATCGTGCCAGTTGTGTGCGGAAGGAAAGAAGCGGTAGTCGTCGTTCCTACTCGCTTCGACATCCATCTTATCCAAACACGGCTAGCACCAACGTATACCCCTGCCCGCATCGAACGACTAGGCTGCCATCTTATCAACACGAATCACGACTATGCTCATATAGTCCAGAAAGGCGCACCCAATTTCAGCCAAAAATCTAGTAGTCCATACTCTAAATCTCACATCTCACCATGTCCTCCCGCGACCTCGTCTTCTCTACCCCGGAACTCCTCGAATCCATCCTTCTCCACCTCTCCCCTCAATCACTTCTCGCAGCCCAGCAAGTCTCACGCACTTTCGCTACAACTATCAAATCGTCGCCACAACTCCAATACGCGCTGTTTTTCCGGTCTGACCCTAATCGTCCTGCGGATAAATGGCTCGTCAATCCACTTCTCCGACAGCACTTCCTCCCGTGGTTCGCCATGCCCGAGGGACGCTTTTCATCCCGTGACTACAGCGTTCTAAAACGCATGGATTGGGTCTCAGATCCTAAGAAGCGTGCGGCGTTTCTGCGGAAAGAAGCGAGTTGGCGGGATATGTTGTTTCTGCAGCCGGCACCTAAATCGCTGCGCGTGGTTAGCTGGATACATGGCCAAATGGGGGATCACGCACAACATGCTGATATTTCGTTTCCGAATGACGCGGTGACCATGGGCCTCGTGTACGATCTCACCGAAAAACACCTGCATGATTGTGAGAATAGTTACCCTTCGTTTGCACTTTGCATTGTGGATAGCAAGGAGGGTCCGATTGCGACGTTGTACTTTCGCATGACGATGCAGTGTTGTATTGATGAGGACTGCGAGAGTGAGCGGGTATTGCGATCGGAGGGTGCTGATGATGAGTTGGTGGTGGAGTACAAGGATGGCAAGCACGGTGGAGGTGCAGAGGCCGAAGCAGAATTAAAGAAACTTTGGTATGAGAAACTGCCTGAGACGTGGCCCACGGACTTGAGAGAGGATAGAGGTGGGGTGGAGGAGGAGGAGTGGCTGGATTGGTTGACGACGAGGGCGCCGAGGGAGTATTGGGCTCGGATGGTGGATGACACATGGCGCGGACTAGATTTGATAACCTAATGGAGTTTGAATCTGACTAATTTTGTGAAAGGGCTGTTGAATACTAGTATGTGTTTCGTACGCTCATTGCTCTGAGAATTGTTTTGAACTAGCAGCTCAAAGCTTCCAAGCAAAAGTGATCTATGCAGAGTAGTTGATGCGCAGGCTGTATGGTGAATAGGCACATCATTACGTGCAGCGACAAGGACAGTCGCGATCTTTCATGTTACCTAATACAGCTGCGCGATAGCACTGTATCATCACTCAACGAGCTGGAAGAATGAACTGTGTTCAATTTCAAGGAGCGTACGAAGTTGGATTCATTCTATCTAAGGAAACAATACACCGTCCCAAACCGACAATAAAACACAAACTCAAAACCGGAACGCCAAAATCCATCAAAGAAGGTTACGAGCAACAATAAAAGGTTCACGGCGAGTGTATGGGTAAGAAGGAAGGAAACACCGATACAAACTAAGCTCAGATAGGTAGGAAAAGATGAAAAGAAGAAAGACGTTAAACACGAACAAACGACAATCAGGATGGCATACCATACTCCCTGCCAGCACAAGGTGAGATCTAGCCCCGAGTTGCGGAAGATTGCGGAGTGCAGCGTTTGATGTCGTCCCACACAGGGTATATCGCGAAATTAGGCAACACACGCAAGATTGTGCGACGATGTTGCTTGACTTCGTCAGGAATAAATGTGCAGGTAGAAAGATGATAGTCTGGTATGCGCCAATAACAGTGGTGGGAACATGTTGCGCTGTGATTCTTGTCCCATTCTGGCTTCCCACAGACTGGGCCGTGGAAGTGCATCTGCATGAAATGCTCGCGGAAGTCTTCATGTTTGAGGAAATAGCCGATAGTGGGGCATAGCGGACAGACTACGCCACAGGTTTGAGCTTCGTAACCTCGCTGTCTCAGTAGATTTGCGAAGTCGTTTCGGTGCTTGAGTTCGTGTTTCTGCTGGAGATGAACGACGAGTTCATCCAATTTTGAATCGCAGCCTTGGCGCCATTTTGAATTAATTTTGAACGAGCATCGAGGTAAAGGACAGGTTCGAAAATTATTGAGTCTGAGGTAGTCGTTATGGTGGATGCCATCACGATGAACTGCCATGAGATCTCTCGGAAGTCGCAAGGAGCAATGAGGACACTTTAAAGTTGTATCATCATCATGTCCCGCTAGGATGTGATCCCTGAGCTTATCTTTTCGAGTGAAGCCTCGAGATCCGACTCGATGACAGTCTTTGACCGAACAGCTGAACATCCGTTGAGTTCCATGCTTTTTCTTATGTCGCGTCAACTCTCCGCGACGCTTGAATGGCCTTGAGCTGCAGCCGTCGAAGTCGCAGGTGAGTGTGGCGCCATTACCAACAGTAACAGCAGCATTAGTAGTCCTAATATGGTGGCTGAAGCCTGGAACTTCATTCGTACTGGGAGGTTCGGATTCTTCTCGTGACGGAGGGGAGATCATGCATCCGGTATTTGTGGCAGTAACTCGGTCGATCGAAAATATTTGTCTGAATTCGCCCTTCTGTTAGCTCATGTCTTTTTTTTTAAACTCACCTTTCCACTGGCTGAATCACATCAGCCTCCTGCACAACGCCCTCTTCCCCTCCTAGACCCACTCCATCCAAGCCACCCGCCTCTTCCCAAACCACGCCATACGGTCCAGCCATGATCTCTTCATACGCCCTCGTCCAATCAGTCTCATCCAGCTCTTCCTCAAACTGCATACCCCAGTCGAAGTTGTCGACGTAGTCAGACATGATTGGCTGCTTTGTCTTGGCGAGAAGGGCGTTGTCGACGAGGCTGAACTTTCGATCGGAGATTGGCTGAAGCGTGCAGGAAGGCGGTCAGACGGATGCGGTAGGCGTAAACGAAGTCGTACGTGTTGGTGTGCGATGTGTGCGAAAATCGAAGGAAATTGGTGAAGTTGGGGGATGGGGGAGTGCGTGGCTATATGCTGAAGCTACCCAGCCAGCGCGGCTGCCGTGCCAAGAGAAGGGCGCGACTTCCCTCCCTGACGCATGGGCAGGTAGCCCTGCTGGTCGGTGGTAGTGACGATGCGCGACTCAGACTGGGGTATTGATGCCATTGTACACTTACGCTGGGGCACTCCCGAAGAAATTGAGATACGTGTACGCCTTCTGAGCAACTTTTGTAAAGTGCTGAGGACATGTAGGAGTGGACCATGAGGCTGACGTTATTCTCATTCATTTACTACGGAGAACCACTTCTTGTTATCGTATGCTAATCAGCTTTAAGATCCTCCTGTGGAAAGCCGAGAAAGTACAAAGTTTCACCATCATGAGGTGGCTCGTCGTGCAGAACATGATGTCGTCGAGTTCGGTAATGAAGGACCTTGAGATTAGAATTGTTGTGCGTTGTGACAAAACCACGAGGGCTATGAGGCTGACACGAGAATGCATCGCAAAGTTTTTGGTCGAGCGAGAATCGTACCAGTGCCATGCCGACCCCAGCTGTTCAAGAATCATGTCGAGCAATTTAGCTCGCCACCAAACATTGATGTAGATGGATCTCGCATGCTCACTGTTGTTGCCGTCTGGGATAAGGTGCGGACATTGAGGTCGTGCAGGCTCCGGTACTACCCGAACAGCTATATCGAGGAGCCCAACAGAATGTCTCACGGTCTGGGATAAGTTATCGAACAAAGGAATTCAGAATTCGTATTTGATGGAGTAGCTGACACTGTACAAGATATAGAACACACACGCTCTCGCTGCTCAATCTCCAACCCACCCAATGCAAATAGACATCGCACTTATTGGTTGGTCTTGCCTGATGTGTTTGGCTTCTTGATGCTGTCGAGAATGCTCTTCTGCTGCGGTGGGGTGTATGCGATCTTCCGTGTCTTCAGCGGGGCCCACTTGTACCTGTTGTGCGTGTCAGTTTTCGTAGTCTCAGCACTGCTAGCTTCGTATTTGCTTACCTCTTCACCCATACGCTGATGGCGAACAATACGCTGGAGACGGCCAGTACCTTCCAGCCCATCTTCTTGCGCTCGTCCATCTCTGGCTCGGCAGTCCAGTTCAAGAACTCGACAACATCCTTGGCCATCTGCGAAGTCGAAGCCCTGGTTCCGTCGTCATACTCGACCAAGTCGTCGTACAAGACACGAGCCATAGCGATACCGGTTCCAGGGAAGTAGGGGTTGAAGTTGAGACCATCCTGAACAACGGCACCCGCAGGTGGCTCCTCGGGGTAGCCGGTCAACAAGCTGAAGATGTAGTTGCAGCCTCCGTGACGAGCCTTGACCATGAGCGATAGATCCGGGGGAAGGGCACCGTTGTTGGCAGCGCGGGCGGCCTCGTCGTTCTTGTAAGGCGCAGGCATGTAGTCAGAGAGCTTTCCGGGGCGCTTCTCGATCTCGCCCTCGTTGTTGGGCTCGGTATCGTACTCGTTCTCCTCGGCGAGCGCCTTGGCCTCGTCGACAGTCATGAACTGACCGACAACGGCGCGGTAGGGGACACGGGAGATGGAGTGGCAGGATGCGCAAACTTCGCGGTAGACCTGGAAGCCGCGGCGGAGTCTATGCAGAGATTAGATATTGAGCCCGCGCGCAAAGTGCGGGCACTTACGCTGCGTGATCGAATGTCTTGTGCCACTTGGCGTGTTCCCACGGGTACTGAGTTGGGTGCAGACTGATCGCACATTGTCAGTTCTTTCATCCAACCAAGTCTTGCCAGTTCCCCTCAACCGAAGGTAACCATGGTGCCACTCACCCTTCCTCAGCCGGTGTCATGGCGTCGACGGAGCGGCCAAACTGCTGCCAGTACCATGCGGTCGATCCGATAGCGAAAACGGTGGCGCCGATGGGAAAGGCGTTGTTCTTGAGGGTCGAAGCAGCGCCCTCGGTAGAGGAGCTGGACGTCGAAGCGGCGCGCTACATCATCCAATTCGTCAGCCATCATCCCAATTGCTACAAAGAAACATCCGGACAAGCAGACAAAGTGCGTGCGGGCGTGCTGGAGCTCGCGGGAGCTGTCGGGCTGGGGTGGGTTGCTGGGAGGCGTACCGAAGCAGTCCTGCTGGAGGCATTGCGAGCCGCGGCGCCGGCTGAGCGCGCCGTACGCAGTGCTGATCGAGCCAACATGCTGATTTGGAGCTGGCTCGGAGCGAGGAAGGAGTGGATCAATGGGGTCGTGGACGGTGGTGTGAAGTGTGGAGGGTCCAGTCGTGGTTTCCCGATTTCTTGCGAGGCTTGGCGCGCCAACCAAAGTCAGCAGCATCACGGACGTCGGTGATTGGCCGAGATTCCACTTCTATGATTCCACGGTTCGCGCCGCCAACGTCTACACTCATGGTCAGCTGCATGGAAGTCGAAGTCTGGGTGCATTCAGGTCGTTTCTCATAAAACAGCATCCGACCAAGATTGTTCGTTCTTGATATAGTACCGGTCACCTTCACCTGCGAGGATGATATGAGCCATGACCTGATTCTCTCGACGTTAAGGATAAGGCCATATGCTGCATTTCATCCCATGTTGTTGTTGACGGTGACAAGTCTAATGAGACGTACATTCAGAGCGGAGAGATAGTGCAGTCACATGGATCAGTCTCAATTCGTAGCATGAACTCGGTATGCAGGCCACAAGTGCTGCTACTTGCATGTGTGATCAATGCGTGTACTCTGAATTTGATGCCTCGACAATCTGGTCCGTCTGTGTCACGACAACTCGCTCGCCTGAGGAGGGATGATGTCTTTTATTTGGAGTGATACTTCTAATTTGGAGTGACTTGGGTGAACAACGCTCGCTCTCCCGTCTTGTGGAAGAGTTCGGCACGTGATCATCACCAAAACCGTCATCTCGGCCGACAATAATTTGCTGCGCTTTAACATGTCCGGTAAGCCACTCCTGACGGCCTTCGCGTGCGTGCAGGACTTTGGTTCAATTTTGATGATACACCGAAGACCTTTTAGTCGCTACATGTGCTATGCAAGTAGAACTCTACTAGCACTTAGAAATCTGTGCACTGCACCTACGTGAATGTGTAGGTGTGGCGGAAGTGTCGTCCCATCAAAGGTGTTAATGTGCAGTATGTGACCGCAAACGTCCAGAGTACTATCATACATTTGTGTCATTGTCCCTCCACACGCAGCAATGTGCAGCGAGGAACAGCATCGATAATCAGGGTATGTGGCATCATCTTCTATACCTGACCACTCATGGAGGAATGGTGGAGAGGCTCAAACGAGTGCTTGGGGTTCAGTCTAGCAAAGGCTGGACGGCAATGCCGCCAGAACGTCCAGCATCTCCGCTAGTAGAGAGAAAGCTGGGAGGACTCTTTGCATGGTGAAGAAGAAAGAACTCGGAGGCCGCGGGGATTTGTAGGCGAAAATGCAGGGTGGATCGTGCGCCTAGTATTGTGCATCAGATCCCTTGGCAAAACGTATGCAGGTGCATTGCATTTTCTTTCGAGAGCAGCCATCGGCCAATTGAGAGCGCGCGCATTCCTCCTCATGCGCTGCTTCAGGTCAAATGGCGGCTGGCGTAAAGCAGACCATGCGCTCTTCAGCACGGAGCTGCGTGCTTTCCGCCCTTCCATCACCGCTCTTTCCCGCAGTAGGCGCCTAAACCCTCGCCGGGAGCTCTCGCACTCGTGCCCCACGACCACCACTCTTTACCCCGCTAGACAAACACGGGCCTTTGACACCGCCCCGCGACACGTCCTCCCACGCTCTCGCCTCACTCCTCGTGTTGCACGACGACACTGCTCGCATAGAAGAAACATGTGCCGCCACTTTGGAGCAGAAGAACATGGTTCTACATCCATAACGGCCGCGCGAGAAGTGCTGCCAACCAATGTCAAGCCGCTTCACTATGACTTGACTCTGGAGCCAAACTTTGAGGACTTCACCTACGAGGGCCATGTCGTCATTGAGTATGCGACTGACAACGATATAAGAAAGTGGGCGCTGACATAGTGTAGCTTGGAGGTCAACGAAGACACCACCTCGATTTCCCTCAACAGCAACGATGTCAAGATCCACTCCACAAAAGTCACCGCGGGCGACCAGACCATTTCAGACTCTCCGACCGTCTCCCACGATGCCGACACAGAGACCACAAAGGTCAGCTTCGACAAGACCATCCCTAAGGGAAGCAAGGCGAAGCTTGCCCTGACCTTCTCAGGTGAGCTGAACGACAAAATGGCAGGCTTCTACCGGTCATCGTTCAAGGCTGCAGACGGCTCGACTACATACTTGGCAACGACGCAGATGGAGCCCACCGACGCGCGACGGGCGTTTCCTTGCTTCGACGAGCCTGCACTGAAGGCAAAGTTCACAGTCACACTCATTGCGGACGACAAGATGACTTGTCTGAGCAACATGGATGTAGCGTCTGAGAAGACTGTCGATTCGAAGATCACTGGCGGCAAGAGGAAGGCTGTGACCTTCAACCCTACTCCACTCATGTCTACATACCTCCTGGCCTTTGTCGTCGGAGAACTGAATTACATCGAGACAAATGCTTTCCGCGTGCCTGTTCGCGTCTATGCACCAAAGGACAAGGACATTGAGCATGGCCGGTTCTCACTTGAACTTGCTGCCAAGACCCTTGCATTTTACGAGAAGACATTTGACAGTGACTTCCCGCTGCCGAAGATGGACATGATCGCCATTCCTGACTTCAGCGCTGGCGCCATGGAGAATTGGGGTCTCATCACATATCGCGTGGTGGACTTGCTGATTGATGAGAAGGTCAGCGGTGCGGCAGTCAAGGAACGCGTAGCCGAGACTGTGCAACACGAGCTCGCGCATCAGTGGTTCGGTAATCTAGTGACCATGGACTTCTGGGACGGCTTATGGCTAAACGAGGGATTTGCGACATGGATGTCATGGTACTCGTGCAACATCTTCTACCCCGACTGGAAAGTATGGGAGGGCTACGTCACCGACAATCTCGCCGGTGCTCTGTCCCTCGATTCTCTGCGTAGCAGTCATCCTATCGAGGTACCAGTGAAGCGCGCCGACGAGATCAACCAAATTTTCGATGCCATTTCGTACTCGAAGGGCTCGAGCGTCATTCGTATGATCTCCAAGTACGTTGGAGAGGAGACATTCATGGAAGGCATTCGGCGCTATTTGAAGAAGCATGCTTATGGTAATACCGAGACTGGCGACTTGTGGGCGGCCTTGAGCGACGCCAGTGGCAAGGACGTTGGCAAGGTCATGGACATCTGGACCAAGAAGGTTGGCTATCCAGTCGTCACTGTCACTGAGGGATCCGACTCCATTCATCTGAAGCAAAACCGCTATCTTCGCACAGCCGACGTGAAGCCTGAGGAGGACCAGGTTCTGTACCCAGTGTTCCTAGGCTTGAGGACCAAGGAGGGTGTCAACGAGGAGCTGACCCTGTTCGATCGCGAGGCGGATTATAAGTTGAAGGACCTTGACTTCTTCAAGCTCAACGCTGATCACTCCGGTCTCTACCGCACCTCCTACACACCTGAACGGCTACGGAAGCTCGGTCTTGCTGCCAAGGATGGTCTTCTTACTGTGGAAGACAGAGCCGGCATGATTGCCGATGCGGGCTCATTGGCTGCTTCGGGCTATCAGAAGTCTTCTGGCATACTCTCCCTCTTGGATAGCTTCAAGACCGAGCCCGACTTTGTGGTCTGGCAGGAGATCACTGGTCGCATTGGATCGCTCCGTGGCGCGTGGCTGTTTGAGGATGAAGCCGTCAGGGCTGCCTTGAAGCAGTTCCAGTTGGATCTTGTTCAGAAGAAGGCACATGAGCTGGGCTGGACATTCACTGAAAATGACGGCCACATTGAACAACAATTCAAGGCCCTCACATTTGGCGCAGCCGGCATTTCCGGCGACGAGAAGGTCAAGGAGGCATCTTTTGACATGCTGAGCAAGTTCAAGGCCGGGGACAAGTCTGCTATACACCCCAACATTCGCGGTAGTGTGTACGCCATTGTCCTGGCGGAAGGTGGCAAGGAAGAGGTAAGAATGCAATCAGTCGACTGTGTTTCAAAGCTAACTCTCTCAGTACGACGTCATTGTAAACGAAGCAATCAACGCGGCGACTGCTGATGAGCGCAACTCTGCCCTTCGCTCGCTGGGCCGTGCGAAGTCTCCAGAACTCATTCAGCGCACCCTTGACTTCGCTTTGAGCAAGGACGTGAAGGGTCAGGACATTTACCTGCCCATTTCTGCCTTGCGTGGACACCAAGCTGGCTGCATCGCGCTCTGGCAATGGGTCAAGGACAACTGGGAAGAGCTTGAGCGACGACTGCCTCCAAGCCTGAGCATGCTCAGCTCCGTGGTTTCGATAGCCACTTCCAGCTTCACTCACCGCGAGCACATCAAGGATATCGAGGCGTTCTTTGCCAAGAAGAGCACAAAGGGTTTCGACATGTCGCTGTCGCAGAGTATCGACAGCATCAACGCCAGGGCCAACTGGGTGGAGCGAGACTCGGACGACGTGAAGCAGTGGCTCAAGGAGCACAAGTACCTGCAGTAGAAGGCGCATGCCAGACGGTCAATGTACAAGTCGCTCGGCCTCGAGGTTCATATGCCTCTGCAATAGATATGCTAGAATATGTTCATGTAAAATAGACAAAAAAAGTCGAAGTTCTACAGAGCACTGCCTTGCCACACACATCTGTCTTGCTGCTTCTAGACCACATCTCCAAGACCTCACCAGCACAAGAATGTCTGGGTTTGACTCGGCGTGTTATCGATAAGACATTCACTTGGCTGGTTGCGTCAGTTGTCTGCAGAACTGTCTACGATGTGTGGATGAGGTCTTATGCTTTCGTTTATGTAAGCGGAATATTCAATAGCGGGTACACTGAAGGCAGCCGGGCGGTGGTGCATGTGCAAGACTCGTGGTACAAAGACAGCAAGGGCAGGGGGTTCCGAGGGCATTCCGAACTGGGTGGATCTCGCAACGTCAGCCGTTGAAGGCGCCAGGCCGCCAGACATGTGAGAATCGTCACTCAACCTTGGAAGCCTTCGTATCCCATGGCTGCGGACACATTCCCTCTGCGCCTGTGTGGCACTTGAATACCACGTCACCGCCATTGCAGTCTGTATCATCATCACCACAATTGTCGCAATTGCATTCGCTTGTCCACGTTAGATCGAGTAACTCAACAAGTCGCCCACGGCACCGCATCCGCATAGGCGCACAGTACCTCTTGCGCATACGTTCATGAATCCTGCTGAAGCGTGAGCTGAACATTCACCGCGGACGAGACGCATTCGCTTCGAGAAATCGTACATACAATGTCGCAAGAGTCGAAATCGCAAGATGCGCAACTCAATGCGCCTGCCACACCCGAGATTGAATCACTGGAGCTCTTCCGCCGCTCACCGCACCCGTACCTCCGTCACAAGCACGAGATTCGCAAGCCTTCCCCCGACCGATTGACGCCGCTGTCGGGCACCTCGCGAGTGCGCCCAAGCCCACCCAGCCGCACGCCATCCGATGCGAACGGGAGAAAGCGGAGGAAGACATCACCGCAGTCGCAATCGCAGACACACTCGCCTAGCGAAAGTGGAACCGAGGCCGACGATGAGGGCTACAGCTTCGTCAAGGCATTGCCGCCGCCTCCATTGCGGCCTCACAAGGGTCTTCGCGACGCTACAGGGTCGGGGCAAGAGGGTAGTCCCCTGCTGACACCCACGCAAATCGATGACGAGGGGAGAAAGTTCTCAGACGATTATTTCACAGACAAGAAGAGGAAACCTCAGAAAGGAGAGCCAACAATTACAGAAGATGAAGCAAGAGCAGCACGACAGAAGTATCGCAAGAGGCGGCGAATGGAGCTTATACGGCGCACCACGGAAACTGCGCTTCTGGCCGCGATCGGATTTCTGGCCGTCAGTGGGTGCGATTGCTGGACTAAACTACTGGGCTGGCACCGAGGTAAGATTAACCAAATGTCGAAGACACGACCGTCGACTGACATGAGCACAGTAGAACTGGTAACCCATGCCACAGTCATAGCGGGTCTCCTAGTCCTATATCCCATACGAGTCTTCTACTACTCATGGCGAAGAGGCAATCCTTCGAACCTCCGCTTTCGCAAACGCATCCACGTTCCTGCCGCATTTGATCCAGCTACCATTTTATACCCCACGACACTACCCGTTCTAATAGCCATATCGCTTTTTGCTTCCTATCCAAAACTAATGCTGCCAAATATCCTCTTATCGCTCGCCGCTCTACCACCACGGTTGATACCATTCAAGCAGGCCACTTTGGGCTATTCAAATCTACATTGGCTGTTGTCCATACTGCCACTAATTGCTGCCGAGAACACGGACATCCCGTCAAGATTATCGGCATTGACACCGTACAAACTGAGGTTTCCACCACCGGAGAAAGGTCTGGATCCGGAATTCTTGGTCACACTCTTCCCGCTGCATCAAGCGCTTCTACCACCATTGTATTATCTCTCTACGACGAGCCTTCTGCCCACTGAGCTACATTTGCTTTCAATAGGCCTGATTAATCTTCTCTTGTTTTCCGAATCTCCACAGGCGAGCATTCTCAAGACGCTGATGTGGCTAGGAGGAGTCGGTCTTTTCGTGACCTGCGGCAAAGTGCTGAAATGGGGTGTAGCGCTTGCCCGTATTCCGCGGTGGAGACTCAGACGCGCTGGACAAGCTATCATCCAGAGCCAGTCGTTTCTGAACATCTTGAACACGAGCCTCCTAGCAAAGCGATCGCAAAGTGCGGCTTCTGGTACAGCGTCAGACAGTGATGCTGATGAAGCCCATCCTCTACTCTCGAACCCTCTACAAAAGACGAAAAGTTTGAAGCTGAACATCATGGACACCTTACGCAAGAACAGCATCACAGCGAACGGACACGAACCACACTCAGCTGTGGAAGCGAAGCGGACAGGCTTCGATCATGCAGACGACAATACCAACGTCCGCCGTCAACGACGCAACACTCTCCCCGTCCTCGCTGCGCAAGACCACACTGCCGCTCACCGCTATGTGCATCGAAAACGATCCAAATCAATCGCACAGTCTTACCTTTCACTCACACCAACGCAAGCAACAATCAGAAAGTGGCTATACGCAGGCTACTTCTACCTCGTTGTCATCGCCACCATCCTCGGCCCCATCCGCTACACCATCGGCAAGTACGCTCTCCACGGCCATGAACCTTTCGGATGGGCCGTTGGCTACCTCTTCGGAAACATTCCCCGTCTACGCTGGGAAGTATACAACTGGAACCTTGACTTCTGGATCCCTCTTCCACCTCTCATCGACACGCAAACAATCCACCAACACGAAGTCCCCCTCCCCTTCATCGAACACATCCGGCACGTCATCATCGGCGAAGCAAACACCCGCCTCGTCCTCGCCGCCTACTGCGCCGCAACAATCATCCTCGGCCTAATATCCGTCTTCTCCCTCTCCGCCGTCGTAGAAGTCGACACGCGCCGCAAAGTCTTCCACGGAACAATGGTCGCAATGCTCCTCCCCACAATCTACATCGACCCATGCTTCGTCTCTCTCGCCCTCGCAATCGTCCTCGCAATCTTCCTCCTGCTCGACCTCATCCGCGCAAGCCAACTCCCGCCCCTAAGCAAACCCATCGCACGCTTCCTCACGCCCTACGTCGACGGCCGCGATCTCCGCGGCCCGGTCGTCGTAAGCCATATTTTCTTACTCATTGGCTGCGCGATCCCGCTGTGGTTAAGTCTCGCGGGCGTCGACCGCACGGGCGATGAACCGTGGATCGAATGGAACGTACAGTCCCGCGACGTAAGTATGCTCGCAGGCGTCGTATGCGTCGGCATGGGCGACGCCGCAGCCTCGTTAATCGGCCGCCGCTACGGTCGTAGAAAATGGCCGTGGGCCGGCGGGAAATCGCTCGAAGGCTCGCTCGCATTTGCAATCGCCGTTACTGTCGGGCTCGTCTTTGGCAAAGCGTGGCTTGCGCTTGGATGGGGCGATGGACGGTATTGGCGCTGGGGTGTAGCGGAGTGGACGCGTGTTGCGGTGAGGACGGTTGGGAAAGCGGGGGTTTGTGCGGTGGGAGCGAGTTTGAATGAGGCGGTGTTGACGGGGGGGAATGACAATGTTGTTGTGCCGGTTGTGCTTTGGGTGTTGGTTAGGGGGGTGGGGTTGTGAGGTTTGAGCGTGGCGTTTTTGGGGTGTAAAAGTTCGGTGGATGTTTTTGCCGATATCAATGTATGTTGGGTATTGGTGATGAGGTTGGGATGATTGTGCTGGGGTGTGCTACAGAGTGGTGATAGCGGTATTTCGCATAGCATGCGAGATGGTATGAGTAAGCTTGTTCCTTGAAAAGCGTAATTTTCGACGAGTATACAATAAGGCAAGAAATATTCAGCCGCTCGCTTTTGCTACTCGGCTGGCTGTTATCACTTGGCAGCTTATAGAGGTCTCGGCGTCTCTTTGATTGAGTAGCATAACACAAATCGAGACTTACAATACATTATACTTGGTAGCATGTAGATGTCTCCAGCCTGTGTTATTCGAAGTACGTAGTGACTCCTAAGGCACTCCTATCTCCTATGCAGGGAGCACGTCCAACTATATATTTATTATTAAATAACAGCTTGAGGTGGTTCACTTGACCTCCAGCGACTATATGGAAGGTCTTAGTCATACCTGGTGTGCTTCAGCTTACTGTCAAGTAAAATTAAGCGCGCAACCTGGACTTGATATGCAGTTGCCGTAGTAATTATTGTAGTGTACTTACTGTAGTACTAAGGCACGTGATGAATAGCTTGGCAGATGATATATTTGGGGAGGTGAGGTTTCCATCACGGCGGATCATCACTCGCAACTGAGCATTGAGTTATTCCTACGCCTGGCTCACTGATTGAGGGTTGACGCCTAATCTCCTCTACATGGCGCCATGCAGGTGTTGCTGCGACATTGTAGGGCTCCGTGTAGTAATTTAGGCTCACCGAACAAGGCGCACCCTTTACCGGAATCCTCGTATTGGAGGCCTCACAATTTCCGTGACAAATAATTAGTAAGATAGACTATCTATGTGGCGTTCGCCTCTATGTACCCCACCTCCTCTAGGTTTCAATGATTGGTTGCAATAAGCATTTGTTTCAGCCTTGCTGCACAGCAGTACAACAGCACGCCCGCGGAGTGCGATGATCAATGCCGTGAACGAATGCTTCATCCACACCAAAGGCAATTTGCCTAATCTAGCTGACCGGTCACTAGTTGATACCGGTCACAGGTTGTTCAATACATTTGCCACGCCGCAAATCCATACTCGAGCCACGCTTCATCTGTCAAGTTTGAAAGCGGCAAGAGTGACATTGCTCTTAAACGCGAGCTACAATGGCAGCCGAAAATGATCATGTTCAAACCCAGATCGAGTACGCCCTGCGAGACGTCAAGCACGATGAAGAAAAGCCATACAGTATGATGTACGATACAGCAGGTGCCATTCCCCGCACAAATATCACTAGACAACCAAAAGATGTCTCTATTCAGAACTTTCAGCCTTTTCGAGGGCCTTGCAACTTGGAGGAGTATGGATTTTGTACTGTCAAGCTCGGAGTCAATATAACAGAAGCTGTATTTGACAAGCCAGAGTCGATTGAAAAGCTGTACTACGCACCTATAAAGCAGGCTCTCTGGGTCAAATACCCTGACGCGAAGAACATCAACATCTTTGCCTATAACGTGAGGAGATATGGGCATGAACAAGTGGCTATAGGCTAATCTTTTGTCAAGCTTCGGAAAAGACATGTCGACTTCCCCGCCGTGTCTGACGACGTAGAGCTCGACTACTCGCAACCGGCGCCTGTAGCACACATAGGTGGGGAACGATGAATTTTGCTACATGATTTCGCTAACTGCTGTGTAGATTACTCTAGGGACTCGGTATTGCGTGATGCGACGGCAATTTTCTCGACTCCCGCCAGTCAGTTCCAGCGCGTGGTTGCAGTGAAGTAGGACCTGAAATCTTACATTCTGATTGCATATCCAAGCTAATCAAGACAAAAGTCTCTGGAAAGCGATCACGCCAGGAAATGACTGGCCATTGGCGCTATGCGACGCCCGCACTGTCGATCGAGCTTCGGACACTCTCGGTGTCGACATCGTTTACCCGGACCGATTCACTGAGTCTGAGGACCTGTACCACAATTCTGGTCACCGATGGTACTATTACAAAGAAATGGACGCCGACGAAATGATTCTCTTTGTGCAAAAAGATTCCGCGCAATTGGGCGGTGGAGGTAATTTGTCTTGGATCCATGTTACTAGAATATCGACGCTGACAAAAGTCGTACTTGAAGGTGTGCCGCACGCAAGTTTCTTCAACCCACAAGCCAATCAAAACGCACCACCACGCATGAGTATGGAGATCCGGGCTTATATCATGTACTAGATATTGCGCACAAAGATCTCCTCCTTCGAGTAGCATTGGGGATTATCGTCACATGCCCAGAACACTTCATGATTGCACAGCTTTGAAGTACGTTCATTGATGGTGTAGCTGAAGCGATGAATGCTTGTAGATTGTATTAAGCCAATACATCCGTCAATTACTTGGGGATCACGACATCGCCCTTCTCGTTCTCACCCACCATGCCACACCTCATGCCTCCTCCAGAACCTCTGCGTTCGCGCTGCATGGTTGGAACAATTCCAGTCGCGGGCCACACCGACCTCCATGGCTGATCCTTTTCTTTGGGAGCTTGGGTTGACTCGTTGTTGGGCTGCATATTCGATGATCAAAGGCAGCGATGGGGTTTCTGCTCATAAAATGTCAGCAGCCACTGCGACGGGTCGCAAGAGCGACACTTACATTATGTGCCGGTAAAATGGCTTCCTCTACTTGTAATGATGGGTTTTTAAGGGTGGAAGGCTGTCTTGATGAAGTTTGAATCTGCCCCGAGATTTAGTACATTTTATATTGATATCTATTACTCCGCGGATCGTCGTTTCAAGGCCGTTTTCTTGACCGGTGTACCCCACGAACCGTATAGCTTTTCTTTCTTTTGCTGTCACGCTATCGTGACCCAATAGCTGTTCGTCTCATAAGCCAACTCCGAGACGGTTGTTTGTATTGGGTGAGGATTAACGGTGCGTTCCAAGCGACATGCATGGTCCTCCTCTTTGCATATGCAGATACCATACCAGCAAAGCGGGGTCGGTACCTCACCACAAGGCTGTCGCCAAACTGTCTGATCCGCCGTGGATATTCTCACAAGTTTTAGTGATTTAGCTAGGTAGGAATGAGTGTTTGCGCAAGTTCTGTCTTGGTTATGCAACCTGTACACTGGAAAGCTTCGAAAAACGACCACCTCGCGTTACTCAGAGTGCCGGAAAGCCATGGATGCTTGGTCATCGATTACGCGGCGATGTATTGACAGCAGGTACACCAAGTTGGCAAGGATAAGCTCGCATACATTCCCACTTATTGCGCCCAGTCTTCAACACTTGTAATTATGCCTGGAATTTTCGTGCCGTACGATTGGTTCGGGATCATTGTCTATGTATCAAGGATTATGATAAGCATCATCGTACTTCGCATTATTTCTTCCACTCAACAATTTGCCTAGTCATAGTCTTTTGGCATGTAGAAGTACGCCTTGGTCGCTGCCCGATCTTCGGCCATGTACATTCTTTTACCCGCTATGGTTACAAGATATGCAATGTCAATCATGCCCAGCCAGACGTACTTTTCCATTCCTTCAAGTGCGCCTGACAAGGCGTTCACACTGATTTCCCGCGGGACTCAGCCTTCTTCAGTCCGCATGGAAGGGTGTACAGGGCACTTTCATGTGCAAGGAATCCAGGAGATATCTTCCACGTGGACAGATAGCACATCATCATTGGATGAATCTCTGCGCTTCACGTGAAGGCTGACCTAGCGAAAGCCCTCGGTACTCGCCCTGGGTCCTCACCCAGCCACCCGAGCTCTATGTGGCTGCAGTCAATCTGCCGGGCGGAGAGTAATCTGTGGAGGCTGTGTAACGTGGTTCACTTGAGGCTATTCCCAACTTTTCTGATATTTAGCTACTTGTTATAAATCAGACCATGGTCGCGACATCGAGCAATGTCAAACGTAGATCTTCGATATACTACTGTGTCAATCGTCGGTTTGCCGAGACAAATTGCGGTACGAAGACCATAATGGGTACTTCTTGGATCACTCTATCTACAGGATGGAGTCTTCCCAAGGTTCAGGCTGCTCTTAACTTTATTATATCTTTCTTAGGTATCTTTCTTCTCTTTTCAACTGAATGCGTATGTGCTGACGGATCCTAGGTACCGTCGCAATATGGGCATGCTCCCGATACTGGTGGCAACGCGGCGGCAAGAAAGTCCTTGAACGAGAGAAAAGCCAGGCTGAAGTACCACTTCCGAAAATCCTCAATCTCGCTGGGCCAGGTGATGGTTTCGATGCCTTCATGCTGCTACGTTGGAAAATTTTCTCGAGGCCGAACATATCGCTCTTGTTTCAGCTGCTTGTTATACTAATCATCTCGTCGGCATTGACTTTTGCTGGTCCACTTGCGCAGGTGTCACTCAGGAGCACCCAGATAGTTCGACTGCAAGACGTCCAGGTCCTCAAAGCACACAAAAGTGGAGGTCGCTTTGGTAACAGCCTCAACGACAACGTGAAATGGAACAGCACAATGGAGTCCTTGAATAAAGCGAATTTCCCGTATGACCAGCTCCTCAATGTTTTGCCTCCTCCGGACGTCCCTTGGACTTACAGGTCCAATGAGTGGGATCCTGTCTGGCGCGCCGAGTGCTCTTTTCACGGAGAAACTTTGCTGGACAATTTGGAAGCGACGGGCGTAGATCCCATCGTCAACGCCCTCGACGCCTTTCCTCAGTACAGGAGCACCTACAATGCATCATGGCTTAATCGTTCAGAGATACGGAGCCAGTCCTACTTCAATGGCGAAACAAGTTTTACTGGCGGCAAATATCTCGTGAAGGACTTGTTTCTATGGTTCGTACTCCAAAGCGACCCGATAATCAATGATCGCATGCGCACGAACACGGAGCCAATGAAAATTTCTATCTCAGCCCTGCATTTGAAGAACTTCTCTGTGGACGTGAGGGATGATGCAACACAAGCGGGTGTAAACGCATGGCGTCCCACTGGTGTTGTAACCAATGCGAGTAAGTCCGTGTCTATCGTCGATGTGTACATGTAACACAATAACTTGGTTGCTGACACAATAACAGGCTATTCGCGTGTGGAATGTAACATTAGGAAGAAGCCTGGTGTCGCTGGCGGAGACTCGCTCCCGTGGGTATGGTCAAACGATACTTACTCTCTCACGCAAGCATACCGGGCGAACTGGTTCCGGACACTGTCTGAAGCTTCGTTGAGGAACGAAACTGTCATTCCACCAACACCACATCAACTTTTCCGCTTCTACCAAGCCTATGTGATCGCGACCAATACGTGGCAGCCCTTCCCAGGAGGTCCCGTCACACAACGTCTGAGCGTATGGAAAGACACCGTTCAACTTTCTACAGCGTGCCTGGTCTTCCTCTTGTTCCTCCTACTTCTGGATAGTTGGTTGAGTGTGAGATACGTGTGGTTCTTACGACGCAACAAGCAGAAGCTCAAGAAGACATTCATTCCCGATGGCAAGACAGATTGGATGCTCCACTGTGCCAAGCTCGCCGCCCATGAGGCACAAACAGAACAATTTCAGGACAATAGAGGGCCGAAAGATCGAGATTATTTCCGTCGAGCGTCTTTTGGAAACGTCATGGACCCCGAATTGGGTATCAAGGGGCTTGCACGCGTCTACACCAGCCCGAACATGGCCGCAAGATCAAAGTCAGATGCCAGCACATTAGCGAGCCCAACACCTCGCATTATCATTCAGACAGAAGAAACCAATGACGCAATGCCAAAGCCGGAACTAAATCCTTCTCCAAGCCCTACAGTCTCAGTTGGAAGCACTGGATTATCAACCGATTCCACGATGAATGAAGGCGCCAACTCGATGCACTCGCCTAGAAGCAGAGCCTCATCCGTCACTTTTTGTCTAACGCCTAGTGCGCTTGACATGTCAAAAGTAATACAGGATGGCCCAACCCTTACACCCACGTCCCCATCTGCGAGCATCCAGTCTGAGCAAGGCGCCAAAGAAATCATCTGACTGTTCTAGTCTGCATTAGTGTGGATACGACCAAACGATACATTTCTTTATGTTTAACAAGTTCTCTTCTATTAGCTTACCATATTTTATATGAATATACTCATTCTAAGTTCCACTGCGCACATCTAGCAAAATAGAGAGAAAATCTATATTGGGTGCCATCTTGGGTGTAATTTTACAGATCGATGGGATTGAAATTGACAATCATAGTGAGGCTTGCATGAAGACTTGGTGTAATGCCCAACATTCCCTACGATCTTGATCCGGTTGTTTATTGTTCCATTTTTATGCACTATTTGCCACTCACGTGTCAGAGCAAGGCAAAGTTGCTCAGATCATGGCAAGAAATATCCAGCCATCGTACGTCCGCTCACACACTTTCCAGAAGCACTTTGAGTCATCCTGCACGTGTAGCATAACACTGATAAAGCACTGAATACCCCCAAGCAACTGTAATAAAAAATCTTTATCGGCAAGCGAATATACCCGGTCTGTGGATCTAGAATTCTGTTTGTAGGAGGATCCGCAACCGAGCCCGTCGTCTTGAACTACTCAAGATACTATGGGCAGCATACATCTTGCAAGATGAGGCTTTAGTCCGTGCCTCATTGGCAGCAGCGCAGCATTACATTGGTGGTCAAAGGCATCGAGGCTACGGAATGTGTCCGACTTCTTGAACAGGTATACAATCCAAATCAGGACACTAAAGACAATATGTTAGAAACAAGGGAATAGTTTAGGGCGCCTATGAAGCGTATGCTGCTGAGCGCTGCGATCCGCATTCAATCAAGTCTTGAGTTCCCAGGACTGGCAAAGGATACCCTGACGAAAGCACTGGCATGCGATGAGCTGAGGGAAGATTGGGCTCCGGCTCGAGAGTGGGCGACAAGGATGTGAGTATCTGGGGCCAGAACCACACGCGGTTGTGTTGTCTGCGCTTTAGAAATCGGTACAGGGTGTGGGATTACAAATTAAGGGTTTGCCCCAGGAGTTTTGGAGATTTCGTGCGTAGACAGAAGTCGGATAGGATAACTGGATGGACGGGAGATCTTAGATCGAAGGTATTGGAATGATTGGTGTATCATATTCAGCAGGGCACAATCGGTAGCTATGTGTCTTGTACATGTTGTGGCACTAGCGGTATGTAAGAGTACTCCATTTCAGGCTTGCTTGCGTACCTATTCATTCAATTAGGACATACATTACGCACAATTATATACTTCTGAACCTCCTCCTGCCCACCTACCAGAACGTCAACTTATCCGCAATCCAATCCGTTGTCTTGAAAAACACATTGTGCCTGTAAAAGAAGCTGCGATTCTTCTTGCCGAAGATATCTGTCTCGAAGTCAGCATCCATTCCACAATACACACATAGCACATTTCCTTGTGCCCAACACCCATCCCAAACACAACCTAGGAGAGGAGGGGTAATAGACTTACACATCGGCACCGTCAACATACAAATCGCAACCTGCACACTCCCCACCGCAACAAACACATCCCTCACTCCCTGCCCCTTCCTCCCCGCCTCAACAATCCACTCAAACCCACGAAACGTCAGCGCAAAACTAAACACATTCTTAAACACCAGGAGACACGTGAACCCCTCGATGCTCATATCCCGATGCGCGTCCACAATATACAGCGCCGATGCGACCGCGCCGCAAACCATGCCGACGACAACCAACGCGAAGAAGAAATCAGGCCAAAACCAGCCGAAGCGCGCTGCTTCACCCGCCGTCCATCCGAATCCGTAAATACCGGCACACCCGAAGATTAATTGCGGGATGACGAGTACTAAGCGGAACTCCGGTTCATAAACGCCGTTGTTCCGCCTCGTAAGCCACGTAGCAGAATAATCCGACACCGCGCCCGTCAACGCGAAGCCGATTAGTGCGCCGACAAATGCGCCCGTGTACATGTATCCGGTCTCGACTTCGCCGAACCAGAGCGGCGGGCCGAGCAGGATGGCGGCGAGGACGATGCCGATTAGCACGGTGAAGCCGATGAGTGTGCCTTGGATTAGACAGGCCCAGAGGATGCCGGGGTGGAGGAAGAGGGAGAAGGGGCGGAGGAGGAGGTGCAGGTATTTTTCGTCTGTTTTGCGGCCGTTGAAGGGGGATAGACGTGTGAGGAGCGATGGTTTTTGATGTGGTGGAGATGGAGTTGTAGTCGTCGTGGTGTTGTGGGTGTGTGATTTATCTGTTTCCGGATCGTCGCGTAAATGCTCGTTACTTCCTGTTCCACTTGATTCTTTGCTCGCGAGGGCGGCGGCGTCAGCGAGTTCTTGGTCGCTGAGTACGACGAGGTTGCCCATTGTGTCGATGTCGAATTTCTGGTCGCGTTTAAAGGCTGTTTCGGGGACGAAGAGGATTACGAGGGGGAGGCAGGCGCCCATGAATATGGCGATGAAGTAGAAGGACCATTCGTAGCCGAGGCGATCTGGTGTCGTTGTTAGTCAATCCATGCTTGCCTTCTACCATGTCCAACCCAATGTCGAGTCCACCTCTTCATATATCACCACACCATGAAATCTTCCCGAGAGAATCGAAGCAATAATAAAAGGTACAACAAGACTTACCAGAAATCACCCCAACCAAAACCGGCGTGAAAAACGCGCCCCCAAAAACCATAAAATTACTCAACGCCATCCTCACCCCCCTCTCATGAACATGATACATATCCCCCACACTCGCATTAACCAGCGCCTCAAACGGCGCCAACCCGACGCCCTGAAAAATGCGCGCCCACAGGAAACTCTTATAATTCGTCCCCGTGGCGCCCGCCCACACACAGCTAAATATACACACCACACACCCCAAAAGATACACGTGCCGCTTGCCCCAGATTCGTGCGCTGGGAACGAACAAGAAGCCTGCGAGTCCGACGCCGAGCAGGTGGTAGCCGGTTAAGAGGGCCATGGCGGTGAAGTCGCGTTTGAAGAGGAGGGCGAGGGAGACTGTGTTTGCGGCGAGGATGGGGGAGAGAGTTGATGCTAAGACGGCGGTGAGGGAGAGGACGAAGAGGGAGAAGTCGCGGTAGTGGATTGACCAATTCTAATCCTCATTATTAGTATCCGGATACAAAATCGAGTGAGGTTTGAATGTCCTGTTTTGCAAGGACTTGGAATTGGAGGTGGAGTTTGCGATCAGACGGTAAGGTAAGGTAGGTAGAGTAAAGACGTACCAAAGGATCCCCCCCATCATCACTAGGTTGCGGAACCAACAAGATCTTCCCAGTCTTATCATACTTCAACCCCCGATCACGCACCACACTCCTCGCAACCTCACTCTGCTGATCGCCCTCCAACACCTGCGCCGTCCCGGGGACATGTTGTAGGACATTATCATCGAGGATGCCGAGGCCCATTATCGCGACGACTCGTCACACCAACACGCGCTGTAGTAATGGGATCCGTGGATTCGTGAGAGGACGCTGTGAATTCGGGGTCGGCTTTGTTTACATAGCGGTGCGACGAGCGGATGGGTGCGGGAGGCAGGCACGGTAGGTTCGAGGTTAGGTTCGAAGCGCAGGGGTGGCGGCGTAGAGGTGGAGTTGCGGGACCTGCCGAGTGTCGATCTGGAGGTGGAGATGGGGTGAGACGGAGACTTGGCTGGATGGAGGTTGGGATGCGCGGCCAATCATTTTGCGCATCGGCCGAATACACTTCCGTTGACGCGTCGAGGGGATTAGCGTTTCGGGCGCGCCACAACTTCCGAACCTCATCAAGCACAAGCGGGCCTCGTACATATGACTATGACAATGGTTGTATTCAATCTGTAGGTACACACTATCCACTAGGTATCGATGTTCCTACTCGCGCGCACATTGTTCCTTACTTGGAGCCACATATTTCCCCCGTGAGGTGCCATTCTAAGCCGCTCGGTCCGAAGTCCCAGTCGTTGAAAGTTTGTCACCCGAAGAACGCCCATCCGCCGAAATTGCTTGAATTGTGAATAAACGCCATCAATGAAAGCCTGAAAACACAGCAAACCTGGTATCATATGCAGATGCATGCGCCGAATCCAACTATGGCACCATTACACCAGGGTATGAAGCATGGCTGTGACAGACTGATAAACAAATCGAAGCTGGTATAAAAAGGTGATGAGAGGTGAGGACCCGAAGCGCCTCTCCTGTCCATAAAACGCCGAGAAAATGCTACGCTATCGTTGCGCATGCTGAGAATGTGTTGTTTTATAAGTTTGTACGTCGCGTGCAAGCGAGTTGATCATCTGGCGGTGCCTTGTGAAGAAGGAGAGCTGCGACTCGCGGGGTATGTCGCTGGAGCACTGGTGATCGAGGTGCGTTTCTGTGCCTTTTGAAGCTCCAGCTTCTTCTTCAAGGTCTTGTGTCGCTTGCGTGTCTGTTCAAGAACTACTTGTTGTCAGTCATCTTCAAGCTTAAAAGGATTGTCTGTACGTACGCTTCTCAATGAGCTGACGGTCCTCCGTCTCAAGCCCGTTGATCTCGTCGTTCTCAAGTTTGCGGCTACTCGACTCGTCCTCGTCCTCGAGGATCGCTTCAAGCATGGCTATCGCAGTGGAGTAGTTGATGTCGCAGCTTGGTAGATTCTGGCCAGTGAGTTCATCTACGGCAGCAGTCCTGCTCATCTCGATGGCTCGCTCGTACATGAGCTTCTCAGCCGTGACACCCGTGGTGAGGAGGATGTTCTCAGCAGATCCAACTGTGGTTGCAGAGCCGGATGCAGCTGATAGGTTCTGAGGATGGCTGGGATGGTCCTGTGGCAGATTTTGCTGAGCTTGTTTGAGCTTGCGAGCGATGATTTCGGACTTGACACAGCACTCGTTGAAGCGATCGCGGACCCATGATACAACACGGTTCAGACGGTCAGCAATGGTTGCCGCGCGGCTGGCCGCCTCAGGCGAGATACTGCCACGGCGGTGCTTGTTCCAGTAGCTACCAGCAAGGTCCATAGCCTTGTTGAGCATTGCTAGAGTCTTGACGTAAAGCACCAGGGCTTCTTCGGCGATGATGAGAACCGTCTCTGGCGTCAGGTCTTCGTCCTCGTCGTCCTCAATCACGTCCGTGCTCGGCTTCCTAGCTACCCCGCCTGGGCCAATACCGAGACCCTCATCGCTTGGTGCGACAGGAACCAGCTGCTTGTACTTGACTTCAGCGAAGCCGTAAATGACATAGCTTAATTGTGCCAGTTCCTCGATCTTCTTGATGGCCGCATAGCCCTCATCTTTGGTTGTAGTTTGACCACTATCACCGACGAGAAGAAGGCTGCTCTGCGCGGTTGGATAGGTTGGGAATGCTGCGTAGCCTTGCGGAGGGGAAAGTCCCTTCAGCACTGGCGGTGAAAGTCCGAGTCCGCGAATGTTGACCATATTCATAGCCTTCGTAAGAGCTGAGGTGGCGCTTTCAAAACTTGGACGGTACTGTCGTCGGCGCTCGTAAGAGCCCGTGCGGTGGTGTGTGAGTGACGGCTTGTGCTGAATTTGGATGGCTTTGGAGGGGACTGTCGCGCCGGTGGTAGAGGTTGGAGTGCCTTGAGTAGTCGAGCGCCGCTTCATGGTCTCGCGATTGATTACACGGTCCCGTTGCGTTTGCGGGCTTGCTGCGATCTCGTCCGCCAAGGCGTCGATCTCCACACGTCGCTTCTCAACGAACACAAACCCGTCGTCGAGAGCAGCATCTTGAGCAGCTCGCTCTGCTGCCTCCCTCATGCCCCCTGCTTCGGCACGCTGTGGCAGCCTCTCGCGGTCAAGTTGGTCCTTCAATCCTGACGGCCCTGGCGCTTGTTGGTCGCGAGAATAGCGGCGCCGGTGGCCAATCGCGAGAGCCTGATCTTGCGATGGAGCAGGCCGCCCTGGAGCAGTGGCCGCGTTTGTAAGCGTTGGCCGACGTTGTTCACGTAGAGGCACATGCTCTTCGATTGGTTCGATTGGGGTGTTGCTGGCGCGACGAGTTGATGTAGTTCGTGGAGAAGTGCCAGCAACCGGTCCAGGAGAAGGGCGGGAAGTAGGCCTTGATGGTGGTGTCGACCCCAGTCCGGTTCTATCTCTTGGTGATCGCGAATACGGGCTCTCTGATGCGCGTCGTTCCATCTCGACAGGCGTTCTCTGGGTCCGCTTAGGGGGCTCGACAACGGGCTCTGGCTGCGACGACTGCATTGCCTGGGGGAGATCTTCACCAACGAGATCGGGAATTTCCTCGCGGATCACTGGGTCTGAGAAGAAGCTGTCATACGACATGCGCTCGGTGGGCTTGCGCTTCAGTAACGCGCGGATCAGGTTTTTCATGGCCCTACTAGAAATGAGACCCTCCGGAAATCTGATGTGGTCCTTTCGCTCTTCAATCTTCCTGAGCAATTCCACGTGGTTGTTGGCCCTGAACGGTGGTCTAGCGCTCATCATCTCAAACAACACAGTGCCGACAGACCACAGATCAGCCTTTGCATCATACTTCTCATAGCGGAGAATCTCAGGAGCCATGTACAGTGGGGATCCACAAAGGGTCTCGGCCAGAGAAGTCGTTGGTAGGATCCGGGCAAAGCCGAAATCAGCAATCTTAAGCATTGGCAACGATTCGATTCCAGTGGCTGGCAGAAGGGAGCTCGCGGTCGCGGCCAGGGGCATGCGCTCGAGGGTCCCGCTTTGTGAATAGTACATGGATGACGGGTTCAACAGGAGGTTTTGCGGCTTCAAATCACGGTGAATGTAGTTCTTGGACCTCAGAAACTCTAGTGCACTGGCCATCTGCTTTGCGAAATGCCGGACGATGACTTCATTGAGACCACCAACCACGGGGTTAGGGTACTTCTCAATCATACGCTGTGTTTGTGGGTGGTTCACGAGGTCCGCCCGCTTCTTAATGAAGGCCGACAGATCGCCCAGCTCGCAGAACTCCATGATGATGTGCATGCGAGATGGCGTCTCGTGGCAGTCGATCAGCGACACGATGTGCGGGTGGTGCAGGCTGCGCAGGATGGAGATTTCCGAGACGAGGTTGTCTTTGAGCTTCTTGTTCAGCTTGTTCATGTTGACGGACTTGATGGCCACGTTCTGGCGCTTCTCCTGCACGGGTGTGTTAGCCTGCATCACCTCATTTGACGCCATCCCAGCAGACATGGGACGGTACTCCAGGCGTGGAGCGGGAGGGTGACGTACAATATGGATGCCCCGGTAGACCTCCGCGAAGCTGCCCTTGCCAATGTGGTCCATCCGCTTGAACTTGCCGATGATCTGCTCGGCGGCGGCAGACGACGAGGGCGACGCTCCCGAGCGGCGCGGGGCGTATGGGTTCGATGGTGTAGCCATGATGGCGGCGCTGGCCGACCAGCCTGGTGGCTCTTTCTCTCAGTGCGTGTCCGGCGTTCAATTACCAACAGAGATGCGGGTACAGGGTGGCCGTTAGATGGTTACACATGGACTGGCGTCGGCGCAGGAGGATGGTCGCGTCGAGGTGGGCGTGGTGGTTGTGTAGGCGGCAGGTTGGAGTACGGCTGGCAGGCTGCAGTGACGCTGCAGCGGTGGGTGTGAGGAGCGGAGGAGTCGTGGAGAGAAGACGGCGGGAGAGGTGGTGGTGGTATTGGTCGACGTCAGGCTGGAGCTGGGGCCTTCGAGGCGTGCTGGGGTATCGATGTGGTGAACGAATGCAGGGAAGCGGGCGCTGGGGGGCCGGGCGGGCGAAGCAGGGATGCGATGGGATGGGATAAGGTGGGATATCAACAGCGCGGCGAGAAAGGGAATAAACAGACGACGGGCAAAGAAGCGAAGCAGAAGCAGAGGGAGAAGAGGAGCGACGAGCTGCAAGAGCTGCTGGAGCGTGTGAGCGGCCCTGGAGTCATGCTCATGGAGCGTAGGCAGCGCTAAACCCCGTGCGTGCTAGCCGCCTCTTATCCAGGTCCTTATCAACGCGTCGTCGTGAAGCGTACTTTGTAGCGTGCAGCGCCCACGGACAGGCCAGCGGGACCAGACAGTGAAAGATGCGACTCTGCAACCAGCTGCTTGCCTGCGCCCTTTGACTGCGCGCGCTCCTCGCGGTACTTCGTCCACCCCGTGGCGCTGTCGCCGGCACGAGCGCACCCCGCCGGCCATTGCAGAGCCATGTCATGTGGTCACTGAATGACGGTTTCGCACGCAATTCGCCATGCGTCGCGCCTTGTGCCACTTGCTGAGGGTACCTTTTCCCCTCGCCGCCCTCACGCACCCTGTCTGCGCCCGCTCCCAATAGGCAGCTGTTTCCATGACCGCAGCAGCCGATCACACCTTCACGTATGCGCAACACAGCTGGCTGCCTCGCGGGTTGCTGCATTGAGCACCTGCGGAGCGCGTTCCAGCTAAGCCCACCCAATCACACCCCGCGCCGCTACAACGCTGGCACTTCACTCCTCACAACCACCCCCCGGCTTATCGTGGGGTAATCTGGCACTCGCACCGTTGTGAGTGCCCATGTATCTGATAGGGCATTGCCAGCCTTGACCCCTCCCCCAACATTACAGCTGCATACTCAGTCTACCGATAAACATGGCATCTTGTTCCAGATCAGCGATTGATATGGGACGCTCCGTCGTCTAGTCCATGGTACGCGACTATCACGCTTCGCCAAGTCCCTTGCACATGTCACTCGCCAGAGCTTCTCAACTCTGCCTCTGCCCCATCCGGCACATTATCGTCCTGCTGCGGCTCCGTCTGGAACTATGACGCATGTTTCCACAGTAACGCCGCGCTCGCAAGCACCAGCAGGTCTGGCGAATGTGATTTGAAACGCGCAAAGTGGCGATCCCGTGCAACCAGATGTACTCGCACGCGGTACCAGCCTAGCGGTGCAGGTCAGCCCGCAACCAACGGCGCCCTCGGCATCGTCGGCAGCAGCACGCCCATCGCAGCCTCGCGCCAAGCCCAAGTGACTTGCTCTGCGCTTTGTGGACAGTATCACTCGCGACGGATTATGACTGCGCTGGAGACATTGATCATTGAGCGCGAGCGGAAAGGCCCTTTTACGTCATTTTGTCTTGCCTAGTAATGCATGCCATCAGACCCTGCGCAAGCTCTGCCGGATTCCAAGGTTAGGACCTTGACAACTGACTCCCATCCCACGTGAGCGGTCCCGGCGGAACCTGACATGTTCATCACACAGACCCGGAGCCGCATGGCAGATATTTCTGCATACCAGGAAGATCTTGACAACCCGAATTCTTCTCAACAGATTGGAAATGCAAGTGGTGGAAACTAGATTTCATGTTGGGCGAGGCAGCCCTTCGCCAAATAGTCGAACAAGGTATTGCCTCCTAAGGATGTCCAATATAGAGGCTGAGACCCAGTACGCCTGAGCACCGTACCTGCAGCCACATGGGCAAGGCAAAAGCCCATGCAGAGTCGGCTGAGTACATCTCTCCATCCCGATCCCTGTATCTTAGATTCGATGCTCAAGCGCCGTCTCCTTGCACTACCACTTTTACCACAGGAAGTCTCTCTATTAACAAACCTGCTCCAATCGGTGTACCAAAGCCAGCCTGATTGACATGCCCGTTGCAGACCGTATTGCTCATCCATGAAGACTTCCCAACTTCTCCATCCCCCACATCCTCCTCTACGATATCGAAATGCTAATAATCTTGATATCCTCCTCCGGCTTCTCCTTGTACACCTTTGTATTCTCAATCTTATGCACAACATCCATACCCGCAACCGCCCGTCCAAAAATCGTATGCTTATCATCAAGCCACGCCTAAATCAAAACATTAGCATCCATCCATCCCTCACTCATCTTAACACCACCCCAAACACCACCACCAGGAAAGGAATTAATAAACTTACAGCCTTCTCCGTCGTAATAAAAAACTGACTCGCATTCGTCCCCGGCCCCGCATTCGCCATACTAAGCGTATACGGCTTATCATGCCTCAAACCCGGCGAAAACTCGTCCGCAAAATCTTTACCCCAAATACTTTCCCCGCCCGTGCCATCGCCCAACGGATCGCCCGTCTGTATCATAAACTTGCGAATCACGCGGTGGAAAATGACGTTATTATAGTAACCCGCGCGGGCATGCGTGACGAAGTTTTCCACAGCCTTGGGCGCCGCGTCGGGGAAGAGGCGCAGCGTGATGTCGCCGTACGTCGTATGTAACGTCGCCGTGTGGCCTGTTGCAGCGAGTGCTTGTGCGTCGTTTGACTTTTTAGTACCAGTGGCACGGGGTTTTTCGTTATGTACGTCTCGATCGGATTTCGATGCGTTGGCGTCGTTGGTGAACATGTAGAAGCGGACTTTGGCTGCAGCGGTCGCGACGAGCATTGCGTCGCGGGCTTCAGCTTCTTGGAGCAAGGGGTTTTCTGACGCGGCCATTTCGACGGTTACGATGCCTTTTTTCTCGGGTTGGCCTTGGTAGAGGGCGAGCCAGAGGGGGCGGATGGGTTCTTCTTGCGCGTAGAGTTTGACGAGCTTGTTTGTGAGCGTGTTGATTACTTTGATGCCGTACATGCTGCCGTAGAGAATGAAGTTGCTGGTCTCGTCGAAAATTACGTTTAGACGCGGACGTACGGTTGGTTGATCAAGGTCGCGCTCGATGCCTATCCGGCGGCCAAACTCCATGTCCTCGAGATGCTGGACTGCAGTCCCGGCTTGTTGCATGGAGGTGATGGTTTCGATGGACTCGTCGTACGTGCGGTAGAGCTTTCCGGTTGCAAACTCGAAGATGCGGATTTTGCGATCCGGGAACGAGAAGGTTGCGAATTGCTTCCCGCTTGGCGAAATAGTGAGCGAAGATGGGACGCATTTTGACTTCTTAAACTCAAAGAGGTTGGTCGAGCTCTTCAACGACCAGACATTGTCCGGCTTCTCGTACGTCCCGCTCGGTCTCCAGTACTCCACCATGCCGCCTTGATCAACACTGACCACGCAGTCGTAAGCATTGTTGTACGCCATCAGACTGGCGGGTGCCCGATGTATGCTTTTCAGCGTTTGCAAGGGTTCCAGGTTGTCCCCTCTGCCGTCGTATATCCGTATCCAGCCATTCTCTTCCGAGCTGACTGCCAGCTGCGGGAAACTCGCGCCACGGCCGTGTACCCAACAGACCGCCTTCGGCCTGTACTCCAAATTGAACATAGCCAGCAGATCGAATGTGACGACATCGAATAACTTGACAGTCTTGTCCGATCCCGCAGTCGCAAAGCTGCGTCCATCGGCGCTGACGTTGACAGACAGTATTTCTCCTGTATGCGCCCTGAACTCTTTCACAAACTCGATGCCTCCAAAGTCTTTCTTCCAGAACTTCACTACGCCATCAATTGAGCTTGTGATCAAAAAGTCGGTATGTGGGGTCAGAGTCGTAAAGCATAGCTGTTCGCGGTGCATGAGCGACTTGAAGTATCGTTGCGACGTCGGCAGGGCAGCAACGTAGAGCTTCTCGTAGGGAAGCTTCCGCTTTTTCTTCTTCGGGGCGGATGAAGGTAGTGCAGGTCCAAAGTCGTCATCGGAGGAGGAGGTGTCGTCTTCGCAAGTTAGACATGTTGCGCGCGTTGCGCTGCAAATCTTACCGTCGTTGTCTTGCGCTGAGGCCTGCGTAGTAAGAGTGCGGTCCTCAGCCTCCATTTCCGCACGAGAGCGTTTAGCCTTACTAGGCGACTCGGATCCATTAGACGCCATGGTTGTGCGAAAGCTCGTTGTGGAGTGTTGGTAGTAGGGTAGTGGTTGCGCAAAAAGTTGAAGTTCGCTCCATTGCGGAGAATGCGGAGGTCAGGCACCAAACGCGTCCTCACGTGGGGCTTCCACTCACACGGACTTTGATACGCATAGTCGATCAAATCATTATGGAAGATGCATTATACCATGAGCAGAAAATCACGCTGTAGTCCTCACATGTGCACACACGCGGACAAGAATACACTACACAAAGATGGTTGCGAAATCAGGCTGTGATTTCGACTTGCTCAAATCATGGTATCATACAGACGTGCATGGTTGATCTATTGTTTGTGGCCAGCATTAGGCCTCCAGACACACATCTAGCCCGCCAGCTCGCCTACAATTTCTGGTACTCCAGCTTGCCCTCGAGCTTCTTCGACTCAGCCATCTTCCGCACGGCCTTGTTGAAGTCGTCTTGGTTGATAGCATCCCGATAGTCCTTGATGGCGAAAAGTCCACTATGACATGTTAGCTACTGAAAGAATTCGTATAAGATTGAGACTTACGCTTCAGTGACGACGTTGCGCAAATCGGCACCATTGAAGCCATCGCTCATCTTGACTATGCTCTCGAAGTCGATCTCTCCGTCTGTCACTACACTCGCAGCGTGAATCTTCATAATCTCGAGACGACCGACTTCATTAGGCAGCGGGATCTCGATCTTCCTGTCGAGACGACCAGCACGGAGCAGCGCGGGATCGAGCGTGTCCGGTCGGTTTGTGGCCATGATAATCTTGGTTTGTCCGAGGTAGTCGAAACCATCCAGCTGATTCAGCAGCTCCATCAACGTACGCTGAATCTCTCGATCAGCCGAAGTGCCCTCCGAGAATCTTCGTCCACCGATAGCATCGATCTCGTCCATGAAGATGATGCACGGCTCGTGCTCCTTGGCGTATCCGAACATTTCACGAATGAGACGTGCTGACTCTCCGATGTACTTGTCGACGATGGCGGACGACACAACTTTGAGGAAGTTGGTTTCGAGACTGCTGGCGACGGCTCGCGCAAGCAGTGTCTTTCCGGTACCAGGAGGCCCGTACAGCAGGACACCCTTTGGCGGCTTGATGCCTACTCGCAGGAACAGCTCTGGGTTCTTCAGCGGCAGCTCGATGACCTCTCTCAGCTCTCGGATCTGCTCGTTGAGACCACCGATACCGCCGAAGCTGACCTGACCAGGATCCTCCAATGACATGTTGTACACGAGCGGGTCGACCTCGCGGGGTAGCATGCGCATGATGGTGAGTGTGGTCATATCGAGCGCGACGCGGGTTCCTTGCTTTAGCTTAACCTTGTCGACCTTTGACCGACATCCAACAACGTATCGCGGGCCTGATGATGCTTTGACAATGACTGTATTGTGTCAGTACCCGTCCAGATTGCCTGTGTCATCTGCAAACGTACACCGCTCTTCATCCAACTGCTTTAGCACTTCGCCTATTATCTGTCCCACGCTCTGTAACGCCTTGATGTTGTCCTCTGATACGTCAAAGTCATGCTGCAGGCCCTTGATGTCTAATCGTAGCGACTTCAGCTTTGCCTCCCACTCTCTCGACTCCAGAAGCTTTCCCTTGTACTGCTCGAGCGCGTGCTCGCGCTCCGGATCGCTGCTGCCGCTCATAGTGGAGATGTGTCGGGGGTGATGGTTGGAGGGGCGAGGTAGGCGGTGGTGATGCGTAAACACCGGAGTTTGCGTCGGCGGTGACGGAAGCGACTGCGGAGAGCGTCGGTCTTGGGCGATGGACAATGTTCTCCAGAGGCGCGGAGATGAGGCTGTGGATGTGGCAGAGAGCGATGTTGTGTGGTGTATCTAGTGGTGTTGCTCACCTGGTGGTTGAAGCTCTGGAAGGTGCAGCACGGGCGGCGGCGCAACATAATCCCGCGGTTGCAGCAGCTCGTCGGCGTCAGAAAAAAAGTTCGCCGATCGCTTTTGTAGGAAACTTCGCGCGCGACAGCTTCGCCATTCTTCGACTGCACCCTCCGCCATGTCGTCCTCGTTCTTCACGACCCCAGCGTCGCAGCGGAAACGAAAAAGAACAGAAGGCAATTCCGGCGCACCCAAAAGACGCAATGTAGACTCGAACGCATCGCGACCTGCAAAACCTCCCCGCCGCGCGGAACGCGAAGAGTCGATTAGCGGGAGCGACAGCTCTGACGATGGTCGCGGAGATATCTTCGATGAGGAAATTGGCGATTCGGAAAGCTCAGACGACGAGGGAGAGACGGCGGCGGAGAAGCGTTTGAGACTAGCACAGCGATACCTCGACAACATCAGGAACGAAGTCGAAGAGGAGGTTGGATTTGATGCAGAGCAGATCGACAAGGACTTGATTGCGGAACGGCTGAAAGAGGATGTGGCAGAGAACAAAGGCAAGATCTACAAGAGCATCGCAAAAGAGCTGGACTTTGAGGAGGCTTCACACGTCTTCGGTCACTCTGGGCTGCAGAAGGCCGTTACTGGCTGTGCGGTCAAGCTGCCGTACGTGTGGACCATCAGCAAAGACTTGTACGTGGAGAAGTGGGAGATTCCAGACCCGAAGTCCTATGCCGCAGACCCCAATCGGCCGTCCAACGTCTCGCCTCGACGAACACCGAAAAGGCTATTCTGGCGGAAGGGCAACAAGAACAAGAAGGGCGACAGAGCATACATCGGACATACGGGGGAGATCATATCCATTGCCATTTCAGACTCTGGCAAGTACCTAGCGACCGGAGACAAGCACGCCCGCCTGATCATATGGGACGCCGAAACACTCACTGCCCGACATCTGTTCACGCGACACCGAGACGCCGTCACATCACTGTCATTCCGGAGAGGAACCGAACAACTCTTCTCGGGAGGTGCAGATCGAGCCGTCATTGTATGGAGTGCGCCAGAATCTGCCTACATTGAGACGTTGGTTGGCCATCAGGACACCGTCGTTGGCGTTGCGGGCGGGCTCGAGGTCAACCAGGAGACATGTGTTAGTGTCGGCGCACGAGATCGATCCGCCCGTCTATGGAGGGTCGTCGAGGAGAACCAACTCGTATTCCACGGTGGCGGCACAGCAAGACAGAAGGGAATGGCGAAGCTGCGCAAGGGTCAATTCGGGAAGAACGTCGATGAGGATGACAAGCCTAAAGAAGATGGAGCGAATGGTGTAGACGATGAGGAAGACACGCCCATCGCTTATGCAGAGGGCTCAATCGACTGCGTAGCGCTTCTCGATGCAAGCTTGTTTGTCACCGCATCCGACAATGGCGCCATGTCGTTGTGGTCGGTGACAAGGAAGAAGCCACTTTTTACATATCCACTCACTCACGGCCGCGATCCTCCTCTGCCGCCAGACGAGATGTCCGCGAATCACGACGCCGCAACATCTGTAAAGCCAGGCCCGCGATTACCCAGATACGTCACAGCACTGACAACCGTACCCTTTGCCGATCTCATTCTCACCGCAAGCTGGGACGGCTGGATACGAGCATGGAGGATCTCCGATAACAAGCGCGCCATCGAACCAGTAGGAAAGGTCGGCCGCGTGCCTGTTGAAGATCACGATACCACGGTCAACGGCGACGCTAGTGAAGACACCATCCTCATCCGCGGCATCGTCAATGGACTTTCTGTGCAAGAGCGCGGCGACCGAGGCAAGGATGGCTTGTGTATTGTAGCAGCCGTAGGCAAGGAGCCCAGGCTTGCGAGGTGGATGTCTGCAAAGGTCAAGAACGGTATATATGTGTTTGAAGTACCGCATAAGAGCCTGACAAATGGGGCGGCTGAGTCAGATGAGGGTGAAGAGTAGATAAAACGCATTTGCATGGTCTGGAGTTTTGCATGGGTGGCATTTCGATACCAAATCTGACTTACCGATTACCAATCGACATAGTTCGACACCTTCGTTGAATACTCCTCTTGAGTCCCTAACCACAATAGCATGATTCTGACCATCTCCCAGTGACTTACCATTTCTCCATATCCACCTTCTTGACCCGCCCTTCAAGCTTCTTCTTATAAGCCTACACAACCAATCAGCATCAACCCAATCATGAATACCTCTTAACATCTCTCCACCCACTCCCTGTCTCTGATCCCAGAGACGAAAATGCAAAGAATAGGAGCACAGTCACTCACCTCACAACTCCTCCTAATCCCCTCCTCCAACCCAACCCGCACCTTATACCCCAACACCCTCCTCGCCAACGCAATACTCACATACCGATCCCTACACCCATCACTCACAACCCCACGACACAACCCCCCCTCCACCCCCGTAACCCACGTCGCCCACTCCACCGCAAACCCAACCCACCACGCCACATTCTCCGGCACCCTGACTTCCCACGTCGGCACGTGTCCGAAGTGGCGCCAGATGGCGAGACACATGTCGCGTAGCGTGACGGGCTCGCCGTTTGTGATGTACATCGCGAGGCCGGCGGCGGTTTGCGAATTCAAGAGGTTTGTGGTGGCGAGAAGGTGTGCGTGGGCGATGTTGTCGATGTACACGTAGTCTTGGAGATTGGTGCCCGGGCCGAGGATGAAGGGGGTTTGGTGCGTGGGGATTAGGGCGTGGATTGTGGGGAGGATGGAGGGGTCTGAGGGGCCGAGGATGGGGGCGGAGCGGAGGGCGCACTGGGGAGTGTTAAGATTGGGTTGAGGATGGAGTTTTTGAGGGGATTGGGAGTTTGGGGAAGAATGGAGGGACGTACGGTTGAGAAGGTTGTTGTGTTTGCGGCGAGAACGAGGGATTCGGCGAGGGCCTGGAGTGGAGTTAGATTTGTCGGTTTGGTTTTGGGCGTAATGGCATGGGAAGGCATGATATGATGTGGTAGACGTACTTTTGATTGACCATACGCAGTGTCCGCCTGGCCTGTTGGCCAACGCTCATCTATATTCTTTGCAACCACAACCATCAGCATCTCTCCTACTACATATATCACGTAGACAGATGAACTACATACCTTGAAATCCCGCTCCATTTCATCAAACACCACAGTCACACTACTCGTATACACCAACCCTTTGGCGCCGCAATTCTTACTCGCCTCAAGCACATTCCTCGTCCCATCGACGTTTACTTTAAACACCGTCTCTTTTCCTTTCATCGAGTACCGCCTGAGACCTAGAGGATAAACACCAACGGTATGAATCACTAGCGCAGGCCTGGCCTCGTCGAAGACTTTCTGCAGGGCATCTGGATCCAGGACATTGGCGCGGACATAACGCACGCTGGTAGGGAAAGCGGTACTGCCAAGCGATGGCGGGTTGATGTCGATTGCGGTGATGGAGAAGCGGTTTGTAGCGAGGAGGGCGGAGACGACAGCTGTGCCGAGGAAGCCGCAGCCACCGGTGACGAGGATGGGGATCTGTTCCATCTTGCTCCTTCTTCTCTATGTCAAACGCGAATTTGGTCGCAAATGTCACAATGGACCGGGACCTTGGTAATGTAGGCTTGACTTGTTCCTCCGTGGTTTGTCCGCGTCATTAAATCCTTCTCTTTCTCGTGCAGAGTTTACTTGTGATATGGTCAAGTCGTATGGATGTTTCGTGCCATAATTTTTCCGATGGCTTCTTCGGGAATGTTCATTGCTGTTGGCATGTGCTTGGATGTAGCAGCTAAGTCGCGAGGTTGGAGTCGCCCTTTCCTCTTCCGGCCTAGGCCAGTGTATAGAAATTCATCTTCTAAGATAGTCAATTTCTACATGCAACGTTCAAATCCACTGTATCAAGTCCCGGTAGCTGTGTCTGTACTACTCGAGGTTTGTAAAACTGAGAGGTTCATATCAAAAGATACTTCTTGTCTTTCGGTCAATCCATTAAATTTCTGCTCGCTTTGCGCCACACCTCAATATAATTGAGAGTGTCACCAAAATGAAACTCAACGAACACCAAGGTAAGCCACCTAACAACATCAGCATCTTTAATACATAATTAACAAACTCCTCAGCAATCGTAACCTCACGCGTTCTCCTCGTCCCATACTCCGCACACCACGTGCCCACATACCACGAATGGATGAAAGATGAAGTACGTCTCTCTTTCGCTACCCTTACTCGTCCTATCCTCAATCAATACAGGAAATCCAAAAAGCAACCGCCTCCGAGCCTTTAACTCTCCCCGAAGAACACGCCATGCAACAATCCTGGCGTCTCGACCACGACAAACTAACCTTCATCGTATGCCATGCTCCTTCCACAGCACCAGAAACTAGCACAAGAGGAGAAATTAGGGCTGGTGTAGAAGATGCACCAGATCGCATGATCGGTGACGTCAATCTCTTCTTATACGAAGACGAGGAAGAAGAAGACACACAGGATGCTATCACCCCTAACAAACCCATCATTGGCGAACTCGAAATCATGATCGCATCGATCCCCGCTCGTGGTCGAGGTCTGGCGCATGCTACGCTGCTTGCGTTCTTGGGGTATATTAGCGCGAACATGGCGCGCATACTTGCGGAGTATAGAGACGGGAGCGACGAGAAGAGCGAGCGGTATTTGAAGTATCTGCGTGTTAAGATTGATCAGGAGAATGGCAAGAGTTTGGGGTTATTTGGGAGACTTGGATTTCAGAGGGTTGGGGATGTGAATTATTTTGGGGAGATTGAAATGCGGTTGCAGGCTGAGGATAGTGGGAAGTTCACGGATCTTGATATCTCGACTATGCAAGAAGCGTGTAACGTGGTGGCGTATACTTTATAATTCTGTTCTTTGTAATTGATGCTTTGGGGGCGATTCTACGATTACAATATCTTCTCCGCCTCATCAATCAGCCGTTCAACCTGAAACCTCGCGTCTCCCTTGGTGAACATATTCAACAACTCCCCACGCCCTTTACCTTCCTCGCTCTGCACATAGAATTTCTGCATACACATGACCAGCCACCTCGCTTCGTCAATGCTGACGCCCTTGTTCTCAACCACGAGTCCCTGTCCGAGCACAACGTCGTGACTATCTGCCAGCTCTTGGTGGAAAGTGACTGTTGTGTGAGGACTCGCGAACTCGCCTCTTAGTTTGAATTCTGCCAGGCTTGTGAACAGGAGCGTTGTGGTGTCGACGTGCGGGTGCGCGAATTGCAGGTAGTGTAGTTCGGCGGCTTGTTGTGTTTTTGGGCCTTCTGGTGCTGCGGATGGGTCTTCTACGGGCACTTCTCGTGGCACGGGAAGGACGAAGGCGGGGTGTTGTTTCGCGGTTTGGAGGAGGGAGCGGAACACGCTGGCGGGCACGATGAAGTGTATGGATTGTGGGTTGCTGGCGTGGCGGAGGCGCCATAGAGCTTCGACTTCTTTATTGGGTAGATCACGGACCTTGTCGAGGTCGAGGAAGGAGTTCAGCGTCTTTACACCAGGCGGGGGCCCGGGAGCGGCTGATGAAGCCTGGGGTTTGGGTGGAGGAGGAGGTGATGGCCATGGAGATTTCGGACTTGATGGCGCGGCGGATGTGGATTGTGATGCTCCAGCTTGAGATGATGGCAGTGGAGGCAATGGCCCCGTTGCACCTGGCACGATGGCTTGTTTCCGCAGGGTCTCGATCTTGTCCTTGTACTGCTCCTTGAGCTCGTTTATGTCACTGAGCCCCTTTTCCTTTGCCACCTGCTCTAGCCTCTCCTTGTATTTTGCCAGCACTCGCTCTTGCGCATCGTTGGTGACTAGAAAGCGCACATCTTGAACACGAGCCCAGCGCCGTTGGCAGAAACGGGGGTTAGGCAGCGGTTGGCGGAGACAGTGACGGAGGGTGGGGAGACGGAGCGCCATAATCGGAGAGGTGAGTTATTTCCTTTGCGAACGCGATCTGAAGCCGTGCTTATTTCCAATTCCAATGGAAAGACCCAACTCCTGGTGGTTGGCTGAACGGAGACCTTGGTGATGATCAGAGAGGGAAACGCCGGAACCAACCACGAATACTCACGATAAACCCGGAGCCTCACTCTGTCTAATCAAGAAAGCAGACCTTCGACACGTCGGGCTGGACTGAATGGCGTGTGACGATGATGTCGAGATGGACGCCAAAAGTTCGGCGAGAGGCGGGGGTTCTGATTGGACCATGATGCAGGGACGTTGGATCGAGGATCATTGCTTCTTCTGTGGCGCGACAGATGTCAACGGCGCCAGTGCACCGAGTCAGCATAAGGCTGCGGTAATTATTGCACATGCGCTCGCTGGGATGCGCCCGTTCTTCAGTCCTTCAGTGCGAGCAAGTAAGAGACACCCGTGTCGCTGGTGGAAGAATCTTGGATTTGCCGATGCATCATGCATGAACTCGGCTCGTTCCTGGCTATCCAGAATCTCCTGCAGCGGCAGAGCTTCTGGATTGGGTTGATTGCACATGGGCGGGGCGTCCCTGTCCACGATGTCGAGGGCTTCGTGAATGACGGCAGTCAACAGTGCGCGTTTATCGTGCACGGCACTGCTTGGAGACGGAAATAGAATGGTCACGATTGCAAGCAATACTTCTGCCTGCGATTCACGCATGCGCGGCGAGGTGTGGACGCAAGAGTGTGGCTCAAGTCATTAGGCAGCGCCATTTACTACCTCGCTGCCACCAACGGCTTTGTCTCGTGTCTCACCAGTTGACGTTTCTGCGTGACGCCCGTCTCCGCCGTCAATAGCGTGCGCGCGAAGCATTCACACATGCTCTCTGCATGAGCCCTGCCTGCCCTGTGTGATCGACACAGCCCACCACAACGGACTGCAGCGACGGGACATTAGCAGCCCCTCTATTCTTCACACACAACCCACCGCGCTCAACTTAGTGCCCCCGAGCATTTCGAGTCTCTTCAGTGTTATTCCATAAGTCTTATTCACCAACACTTATAGAACTACTCGGCCACGACCCGACCCCGCGTGTCTAATCATAGCGCGCTACTCCCCTCCAACCCCAAGCGCGCGCCGGCACCCCATATTAATTAAGCTCCACCTGCATTACGACGGAGGTGCACGCCATATTCTCGACCGCACCCTCCCTTTCTGGGGCCAAGGCATGCTCCAGCGCCCGTCCAGCCTGACCAGCGCGACGTGAGCTGCTACGAGAGACGTCGAGCATCTCGACCAGCTTCTGCTTGCAGCAATCCTCGGGCATGGGGGCTGTCAACAGCAAGGCCGGCGAGGAGGGCGCCCTGTATCTGCGCGACCAGACGCGGTGTATGTACCCTTTGTAGACTCGCTGGTTGACATGCGACCCTAATGCTGACTTGCGCAAGTCTCGGTTGCCTCTCTGAACATCACGAATGCCCGCAATCGCACGCTCCTGAACATTACGCCAAATGCGTTTCCTGCGACACGATATGGCGCAAAACGAGAGTTTGGCGACGAGAGCGTTGTTGAGTACATTCAGGTACCGTTTCAGGCGCTCCCAGTGGCTGCTAATGCTAAACACTGTTTGTAGGATCCCGAATCATCTGCGCCGAGCGATGGACCGCCGTCCTTTCTGATCCGGCTACCCAACGACGAAGAGCTCACATTCAATTTCACATTCATACTGCGACAGCATCTGGCAGTGCCGAGTATCTACAATGTCAATAATTCATCGAGCATCGCGCCCTCGGGCTTGGTCGATACCTTCATCAATGGCTTGACATTCGTCTTTGCGTCGAGCTCCAAGGACCTCGACAATCTGGTGACGAGAGAGTTTCACGCCAACCCCAATCTCCACAAGAACCCACAGGTCGAACTGGTGGGAGACTACACCACAGGCGGCAGCTCGTCGGTACAGTTTCAGTGGTCTTGGAAATGGACGCCACCAAAGACGAATGAGGGCCGTGGTGGTGGTTGGCGCACAACCTGTAGTGTTCGTACAATCTCTATCCACGGAAGCTGCCCATCACTAACACCATGAAGTTTGTAGAGTATGACCAGCGCGCGCACAAGCTCGAGACGTTGGCGAACTTTGCCTTTTGGGTGCAGAGTATGTGTTCTTCTAGCACAAGCGAGTATCTGGCTGACTTGCAAAGACACAGCGCGACAGCTTCAAAGCCCCAAGTCTCCGTCGCCACGGCTCGAACTCGGCGTCCCTCCACGGCTGCGCGTTCCATCCGCACAATCTATCGAGTCGCGTGTCAGTGATTCGGCGGAAGAGACAAGGGAATGGGATAATATTCCTCCCAAATCGCCCATATTCGAAGCTATACCCGAGAATGTCTTGGGGTTGATACCCAGCCAAAATACCACCCTCACGAGCAACAGCATCCCACTGAAGCTCGACGTTTCACGGCCGGGTGAAGATTTGAGCCAGACAGAGGATGGCCCACTCTTCCGGGCGACCATGAAATCGCTAGAACAAAAGACAGGCAACATGCGCACAAAATGGAAGAAAGTGCTGAAGCGAGCAGAGGCAGCCATGGAAGCACAGACAAGCTGTAACAATGCAATGTCGGACCTGATAGACGCGCTCAAAGAAGCTTCAGTATCAAATGCGAACGCGGTGCAACCTGCAATCGACAACTACTTCGACAAAATTGCAAAAGAAATCCTGGCTTACGAGCGGACCAACACGCACAATATTCGAACGTCTATCGTGGATCCTATCCGCCGTCTTTACGATGTCGACATAAAGCAGGCAGAGACGAAGAGGAAGGATTTCGAGGAAGAAAGTAAAGACTACTATCAATACCTGGGACGCTATCTTGGCCAGCGAACGGACTCGTTGAAAGAAAAGAAGCGGGCTGAAACAGATTCGAAGTACCAGACGAAGAGGCGAAACTTCGAACTCAAGCGATTCGACTACTCTTCATTTATGCAGGATCTGCACGGTGGCCGCAAGGACCAGGACATCTTATCGCATCTAACGCGGTACGCAGACGCACAGGCAAAATATTATCTGGACACGGCGAAGAAGATCGACACCATGCTGCCGCAACTCGAAGCCCTGAGTCTCGAAGTTAAAGAGGCCGACAAGGAATTTCAGATCCAGCGGACGGAGCGCGAGGAGAAGAGGAGAGCATTGGAGAAGACGAAGAAGAACTTTGATGAGCCTTCGGTGCAGCAGGTCGCGACTTCCACGTCTGCGAACGGGAGTGCACCCAAGGTTGCCTCCAAGTCAGAGGCCGAGCTTCCTGGCAGGAAAGGCAGCATAGTACCCGTCTTTCAGAGCACAGTCAGTCCTCCACAGAGCTCGTCGTCTCAGAGCGTACCTACTACGACGATGCCGCAGAGTCCAGAAGCCAGAAAAGCTAGCATTGCAACAGGAACTCCTCAAGCAGACAAGTTCAAAGGCATTCGGGACCTCGAAGAGAAGGATCTCACCGTAGTTCCGGAGGGGGTTCATGGTGCTCACCGCAAAGAAGGTCTTCTTTGGTCGCTCAGCAGACCTGGCAGCCACGTTGATCCCAAGGGCTTGAACAAGCAAGCGTGGCACAAGTAAGTCTAATTTGCTCTTCTTCCAGTCATTTCCTGACAATACCAGGTTCTGGGTCGTCCTCGACCAGGGAAAGCTTTCAGAGTACACAAACTGGAAGCAGAGTCTCGAGTTGCACATGGACCCGATCGATCTTCGTATGGCTTCTGTACGTGAGGCTCGCAACGCAGACCGTCGCTTCTGCTTCGAGGTGATAACGCCACACTACACTCGCGTCTACCAGGCCACCAACGAGGACGATATGAAATCTTGGATTAATGCCGTGAACAATGCTCTGCAGACTGCCGTAGAAACTGTCGGTAAGAGCGACAGGCCTTCGACCGATTCTTTGCCCGGCCAGACACGACGCGACATAGCCTCTGTCCTCACCGGAAAGAGCCCCTCCTTGTCAAGTCATCGCAACAATTACAGTTCCAAACAGCCCGCACGACACGCCACGGTTGGCGATAGACCCGGCTACCGAAGGGAAGAGGTTGCTGCTGATGATGGTAAATTGCTAAAGCAAGTTCGCGAGGCAGACCCCACCAACAGGATATGTGCCGACTGCGGCTCCGAGATCAAGGTCGATTGGGTTTCGATCAATCTGGGCATTATTATTTGCATCGAGTGCAGTGGCATTCATCGGTCGCTCGGCACTCACATCACCAAAGTGCGCTCCCTGACTTTGGATGTTACTTCATTCACGCCGGACATTGTGGAGATACTTCTCAAGGTCGGCAACCGCATCAGCAATGCTATCTGGGAGGCTCGATTGGATCAAGCTCTCAAGCCTGGACCAATGTCGACGCGGGAGCAGAGGCTTCATTTCATCACGTCAAAGTATGCTGACCGCGCCTACGTTGCTCCAATATCGCCGACAATGTCTCACTTCGCCACTCCAGAGGAGACATTATTAGCGTCGGTAAAGAAGAACGACATCAACAACGTGTTGTATGCGCTAGCACTGCGAGCAAATCCCAACGCCCGAGACCGCTCTCGTGGCACGCATGTTGTGTTCCTGGCGCTTGCTGCAGCAGACCCAGCATCACCTTCAGCTTCTGCATCGCCTGCAGGCTCTCCCGGGCCTGGTGCTCGGCCGACAACACCGCAGCCAACTCGGAAACCATTTTCAGTCGCTGAGCTGTTGCTGCAAAACGGTGCCGAACTGCCTCTCACGCCCGCGCCTATCCCTCTCAGTCCTTCCGCCAGGTCATATCTCGACTTCAAAGCCGACCAGCGAGCTGGCAAGCGAATCAACCCAGTAGTTGGAAGTCAGCCCAACTCGACCGGCGATACTCTGCCTTCGCTCCCGCACATTATGGCAGGGAATGGTAGTACCCCCTCGGAGCGGGCAAGAGAGCGAGAGGCTAGGCTGCAGAAGCGGGTTTCAGCAAGCGGCAGGTTGGTCAAGACTCCCAACTTCGAGGCTCCGGATGGTAAGCGCGGTTTGTAGGCGTTGCCTATGCTTACAGCCTTCTTTCTTTAGTGTTTACCTTCCGTGGGCGGCATGTGGCATCGTGCGATGGGCGTCGACCGGTTGATACCATTATTGTTAGTGTGGATAGGACCTGTGGCGCGGTACCAAGCAGCGCCCAGAGAAATGGCCTCTTTAGATGAGTGGTTGGACGCCTCGATTGGTGTTGTTCATTTGGCCTCGACTTGGAGGTATTCATTTCACTGTACGATACTACCCTGCATGGCACGGCGCTGGTGTTCGCAGTCATTCTTGACTCAGAGATGTTTCCATGCGATTTGCTTTCGACGAATGCAGCCTTTGGCGATGCTGGTCTGGGTAATGAGTAATGGCAGACTTGGTGTGGAAGCAATTAAGTAGTCGCCTACGAATTGGAGGCTTTTCAACTGTGTATTGCTGAAATGAGTCAGTCAGATCATGACTCGAACGAACTTCATGGCCCCAATTCGCTACGAGCAGGGCACTACTGCTTGAGTCACCCCAGGCTGTGCTGGTGTGCGACGGGACTGCGACTTGTGCACGTGACGGCCCCACCCAAGCGGGCGCGGGCAGGCACTTTGGAATTTTGCTCTTGGTCGCGATCGTTAAAGCTCGCGCGCAACCCCACCAACACCACAACCCACCCATCATGGCACCCTCATACGAGAACCTCCCGCTGGAGGACGACGAATTTGACGAGTCCCAAATCGACTTTGCCGACATTGAAGAGCAGTTCCAGGTCCGCCTGGACGAGGGCCTCGACGCCTTTGTGGTGATTGACGGCCTGCCCGTGGTGCCCGAGGACAGCAAGGGCAAGCTGGTCAAGTTTGTGCTGCGGAAGTTGAACACCGTGGGCAAGGTGAAGGAGGATGGCGTGCACATGCCCGTGGGCGACGACGGCAAGACGGAGGGGTATGTCTACGATTGCGAAGTGGCATGCATGAAAGAAAGCACGCAGTCCTGACAGTGCCGCAGATATGCCTTTGTCGAGTACAGCGCACCCGCCGAGGCAGTCGCCGCCGTCAAGCAGCTCCACGGCACCGCGCTCGACAAGAAGCACATCATGGCCGTGAACAAGCTGACCGACATCGACCGCTACGGCAAGGAGGGCCGCATCGACGAGGAGTACCACGCCCCCGAGATTGCGCCGTTCGAGCAGAAGGAGCATCTGCGCTGGTGGCTCGGCGACCCAGACAGCCGCGACCAGATGGCCTTCTACCGCGCCGAGAAGGTCGGCGTCTTCTGGAACGAGAAGGAGGAGGCGCCCGACGTCATCGTGGACCGCGAGAACTGGACCGAGTCGTTCATCCAGTGGTCGCCGCAGGGCACTTTCCTCACCTCGATGCACGCCCAGGGTGTCCAGCTGTGGGGCGGCAAGGCATGGAGCAGACAAAAGCGCTTCGCACATCCAGGCGTCAACCTGGTCGACTACTCGCCCAGCGAACAGTACCTCACCACATGGTCGCACCGCCCGCTGCAGGTCGACGAGAACCACCCCGTGCCGTCGCTGTCGCTGGAAGAGGACGGCAAGAACTACATCATCTGGGACATCGCGACCGGCAAGCCGCTCCGTTCATTCGCCACCATCGACATGCCCGCTGGAATCGACGCAGACGGCAACCCAGTCAAGAAGAAGCTGCAATGGCCGACGTTCAAGTGGTCGTCAGACGACAAGTACGTTGCGCGCATGACACAAGGCTCATCGATTGCCGTCTACGAGCTACCAAGGATGAACCTACTCGACAAGTCTTCAATCAAGATTGAGGGCGTCATGGACTTTGAGTGGGCACCAGCGACACCAAAGCGCGACGGTATCAAAACCTACGAGCAACTTCTTTGCTACTGGACTCCTGAACTTGGCAGCAATCCCGCAAAGGTCGGCTTGATGTCAATACCCTCCAAGGAGATTGTCCGCACACGGAATCTCTTCAATGTCTCCGACGCCAAGCTTCACTGGCAGTCCGAGGCCGCGTACGTCTGTGTCAAGGTCGATCGTCACTCCAAGTCAAAGAAGTCGCTTGCGACGAACCTCGAGATCTTCCGCGTTCGCGAAAAGGGCGTGCCGGTCGAAGTCGTCGACTCCATCAAGGATGCCGTCATCAACTTTGCATGGGAACCCAAGGGCAACCGCTTCGTGCTCATCACTACCGGTGAGGTCGTTCCCAATGCTGCCGTCGGACCCAAGACTGCCGTCTCCTTTTTCGCCCCGGAAAAGCTCAAGGGCGGCGCTCCGGGCAACTTCCGCCACATCCGCACCGTCGACAAGAAGAACAGCAACGCCATCTACTGGTCGCCAAAGGGCCGATTTGTTGTCGTTGCTGCGCTCCAATCACAACAGTCTTTCGAGCTCGACTTCTACGATCTCAGCTTCGAGAAGCCCAAGGACGAGTCTGAAAAGGGCGACAAGGAGCTCAATGCAAACCTGCAGCTCATGGACACGGTCGAGCATTACGGTGTCACCGACATTGAATGGGACCCTACTGGTCGCTACGTTGCAACTGTTGCGAGTGCCTTCCGTCACCGCATGGAGAATGGGTACCATCTCTACGACTTCAAGGGCACTCTATTGCGCGAGGAGCACATTGACGGCTTCAAGCAACTTCTGTGGCGACCACGCCCACCTACGCTGCTCTCCAAGGAGGAACAGGCAGAGATCCGCAAGAATCTGCGCAACTACTCCAAGGTCTTTGACGAGCAGGATCTTGCCAAGAGAAGCTCAGCCAACCGAGCCGTCGTTGAGGCGCGTCGCGAGATGCTCGAGGAGTGGAACCGCTGGCGCGAGGAGGTCGTACACAGGCTCGAGGAGGAAGGCGCAGATCTCGAACTCAGCGCCGCAAAGGGCGAGACACCCGGCGTCGCCGAAGATGGACATTTGGAGGAGATTGAGGAGATTGTTGAGGAGATTATCGAGGAGAGCGAGGAGGTCATGTAGAGGAATCGATTTTCGGCATTGCGATTTGATACCTTGACCTGCAAGCAGCCAGAACATGGCGATTGGGTCTGACAATAATGACGAAAACATTCCCCACTAAAATACCGTTCACTCAAGAAAACCTGAAACGCGCAATCACATGTTGTTTCGAGTCGGAAATCCTTGCCGGGAACTTCCCTCGACGTGTCGCGTGCTGGCACGCTATATACAAGATTCGCGGGGTTTACTAACTCGCGGTCGTATTTACGGTTCGCCTAGCAAGCATACTGCACTTTATCATGTCGAGTAGAACATCCATGAAAGCCATGGCGTGCGTATAGGGCGTCGGTACAGGAGGTCTAATGCACTGGAGATCTATTGGCTACTTCATGCGAAAGATGCATTGATATCTACAGACGGTTTCGAAAAGCTCGCACTGAGGGCGTGTTGATACGTCGGTGAAGCGAACGATATGTCCCGAAGCACTAGCGGAGAATGGCAACTTAATTGCCCCGACTAGTCTCCGCGCCCTCCGCTCCCTCTCGCTTCCTTGAAGTTCCATGGGCCGACACAGCCTCGATGGAAGTTTTGTAACTTCGCATTTTTTGCCCAAACGGGCATTTTGGAGCAAGTTCGCATAAATGCCACGCACTACCTCGCTTGCGCTCGGTAGAGAAACGCGACGCATGCCCAGGAGCAAATCTGTCTGCCTGATTTCTGAGCCCACTATATGATTCTGTCACATTCCCAAGCATTTTGCGTGTCAGCGGTAGTCCTTTTAGGGTTTTCATTCTGGTAGTGCTGAGTATTAATCAGCATTTCGAGCTGACTTAATACGCGGACCCTAGCGGACGAACAGTTCGTCCGACCATCCTCGATTCTCGCCCTCTCACCATCACCACCTTTATCGTCGGGGTCTTTTGCGATCCGTCTCTCTTTGTGCCTGAACGCTCAGAATTGCGGACCTTGGGGTTCCGGAAGCAACAGAAACTGCGGCGGATTTCCAGCGTATATACTTCTTCGCACTTCCGGTATCCGGGCGGCTGACATCGCCGGACGAATTTTTGCGAAGAGAAGGACCCAACGTGTGAACAAGCTTGGTGCACAATCTAATCCGACATGCCCAAGGAGGAGTCGCTGCCCACACGCAAAAAGATGCGTAAGGGGACGCATAGCTGTTTTGAATGTATGTCGAGCTTTGTTGCGACTTCCATCTTGTCTGTTGCGATGCGCGCTCTCTGCCCATATTATCCCACATGATCTTTTCTGATATCCTGCCTCGTCGTTATCGCGCTGGCAATAATGCTATCCTTCCGCTTCCGAGCCTGTTCTGACAACCTCAGGCCGTCGCCGCAAGATCCGATGCATCTTCCAACCCGACAATCCGGATGTCTGCTCGGAATGCTTCGCACGTGGGAGCAGATGCGTTGATCAAGAACATGCCAATCCAGATGTCGTTGTCGACCATAGGAAGAACTTGCGCGAGCGAGTTTCACGGCTTGAAGCACTTCTTGAGAACCTCCTCGATGACAAGACTGTCAAGTCTGAGAACCAAAGCCAGAGGAGTATGAGCCAAGCTGATACGTCTTCGCCAAAGGCCGCGACGATATATCAGATGGATGCTTTTCCGCAGACCCCGTTGACGCCGGAGACTTCGTCGAATATTATCTCTAATAGCCAGCGCGTGCCCTCGAATAGGGGTCACCACATTCCCATTCTCTCCGTGCTCGAAGACGCAGTAAGTAACAGTCTTATAGCATGTGTCTGGTACATACTAATTGCTACAGATGAACGATGCCGAGGAGCAGGCTCGCCTGCGTGATCCCACACGCAAAGCTACTCTGCCCAAGCAATTACAGTCACCTGATGATCGCTACACCGTTACGAACAGGCATGAAGACGACATCATCGATGCGGGAAGCTCACTTGCCAATACCGCCAAGAAGGACAAGGCCAAACAAGCACTTATCGCAATGCTGCCGCCTTATGATCAGCTCTCAAGACTCCTCACTAGCAATAGCGATTGGTGGCAGACGTGGCGGCGGAAATGTAGCGGTACATCTGGTCCTGATCAGACGTTGTCGCAATTTGCTGCTCAGGCATTGACTACTGGGAACATTGGCGCTATCGGCACAGTTGTGCTGTCGGTCGGTATTTGCTCGTCCGATGAGGCTTCAGATGTGGATAAGTACATTGAGGCTGTTGATCGCTGGGTTCTGTCGGATGACGAGTACGCTGCTACTCTGGAGGGTATGGAGTGTCTGATCCTCAAGTCGAAGTGGTATGCCGACGTTGGCCAACCTCGCAGGGCGTGGATTGCGTATCGCAAGGGCTTGATGTATGCTCAGTTGATGGTATGTTGCCCTATTCACGCAGATATCTCGCATTACCTGACATGTTGCAGGGACTACATCGCAAGCGCACGACTTCCGCCGCACACGAGAGCATTTGGTGGGCGCTATTCCACGGCGATCGCTTCCTGTCTCTCCTCCTTGGCCTGCCATATGGCATCAACGACTCACATTGCGATTTGTCAATACCGGCCCTGAACACAGGCGAATACTTGCATCCCATGGTCGCTGTAACGAAGGTGTCGCAGCTCGCCGGTCGCGTCATCGATCGCAACCAAGGCGTAGCAGAACAATCCTTCGCATGGGCCCTGCAAATTGATCAAGAACTCGAAGACCTCTGGAAACAGCTCGATCCGGCGTGGCTCGATTACTCTGAGCTCCTTGCTGATGCAGAGTCCAACGCCGCCGAGCTCCGCGAACGTCTCATGGGCCAGATGTGCTTCCATCAGATTCGCGTATATCTCCATCTCCCCTTCATGCTCAAATCCGCATCCAACTCGCGCTTCACGTACTCGCGCACTGCCTGCCTCAATGGCTCTCGCGAGGTCCTCCGTCTTTACCAGGCACTGCGCACTGGGACTGTACAGCCACTTTACGAATGCAAAGCCATCGACTTCATCGGCTTCACCGCTGCAGTGCTCATCCAAATCGGCCTGTTGAACTTCGGCATGGCGGCCGGCCAACAACCAGGGCCCTCAGCAAAGGACATTGAAGCCGACATCCGCCTCATCGAAATCAGCATCGACATATTCCGACGCGCCTCAAGCGAAAAAGGCGGCAAAGTCGCGCTCCAATCCGCCGAAGTCCTGGAGAAAATGATGTCCAAATTCCGCGGCGGAAACCCAGACCCAGAAGAATGCTCCAGCAAATCCGAATTCGTAATCCCCTACTTCGGCACCATTAGCATCAAGCGCGGAAACCAAGACGTTCGAGCACCGCCCCACCCACCAGCAAGCCTGAACCCGAACTTCGTCGCAGTCCAACGCAGCAGAAGTCCAAGCCAATACACACCGACTAGCGAAAACGCGCCAGGCTCAATGAACTCCCCATCAGCTTCGTCAGCCGCTTCGACGGCTCTCTTCTCACATCCTTCAAGCTCACATAATACGATCCCCACCGCACCTAGCTCAACACACACGCATTCCATCGCCATGACGCCGAAGACGTCGATCTCCGCGGCGTCGAATCAGAATGCGACGTCCGGGTATAATTTCACAACCACCCCGTCTCCCTTCGCAACATACAACGGATTCTACAACTGGGATAATCTCAGCGCTACAGCTGATTCCGCTGATCCTACAAACCCTACAAATCCTACGCCTAATCCCTCTACCTCCACCAACCCTACGAACCCATCTCATTCGACGACGACTACGAATCAGAATCAGGGAGGGTTGAGTCTAGACCACACCCTCAACGACGACAGCATGAACAATTTCCCCCTCCCGACGAATAATTTCTCCTGGCAGCATATGCCCATGGACATTGACCAGGATTGGAGTTGGTTCTTGAATGATAGTCAGACTGTTGGGGCTATGGGATCTGGTCCGAATGGTGGGAATGGGCAGGGTCAGCAGCAGCAGCAGCAGCAGGGAGGACAGTTGCAGGTGCCGATGGAGGGGTTTGGGATGTTGGGGTTTACTGGGTTTGGATGAGTGATAGGGTGGGGAGAAGGGG
>BCLK01000056.1:0-11254 GCA_001748405.1 Paraphoma sp. B47-9
GGAGGAGTGTATTATATGACACAATATGCTGTTTGGGGGGTTTTGGGTGTGTATTTGGTGTGGATTGGAGTAGGATGTGGGTTTAGATGGCTCAACGGCCTGCTTTTGCGTCTTTTCGTTTCTGGTTGGGTTAGATACTCCACTTTCGCTTTGACGCGATGAATAGTGCTTAGACGTTTTCCATTCTTCACGAATAAAAGCGAGGTTTCAAATCTACTTTTTCATTTCCACTCCCCTCCCGCAACCTATCTCCAAGGCTCACGCTTATCTTCCATCTACAACGACCAAATCACGACTCGACCATCCACACCCGTCGAGCTAATCTTCGTGACACTGCCGCCATTCTCATGATAGCTCCGTATCGTATTAATCGTATTCTGATGCACAGTCTTAAGCTTAGTGTCATCTGTGCCAGACTTGCCCTTCAGATCCATCTGACGGAACATATTCAACGCGCTTTCCTCACGCTGTTCCGTGAGGCCCGGACGACCCTTTGATTCAAGCGAGCCCGCAATCTGCCAGCCCTGCTCGGAGCCCTGGAAGCGGTATGCTTCGCAATTGTATCCCGCGGCGATGATCTCGGACTCGGTGCTCCAGACCAGAGACATGAATGGTAGGACCTGGGTGCTGATGCTGAGGATGGCGTTGGGAGGCTGGTCTGGGCCGCCGGGGTACACGACTGTGAGGGTGCTGTCGTGCGATGCGAATGCGAGGGAGTTTCCCGAGGGTGAGAAAGCGACGCTGTGGACCCAGCCTGCGGTGTTGTTTAGGAATTCGCCGCACACGGTGTTGAATGGGAGACGTTCGCCCCAGGCCGAGGGTTCCGGACGCTCGTCTACGCCTTTCACGAAAGATGAGAGAACGCGGGCATGGCCGTCAGTGGAGCCGGCTGCCAGCAGGACCGAGTTCGGGTGCCATGCCACACACGTGACGGTCGAGCGGATGGGCTTCTTGATGTGCTTCGAGACCCACCAATTGTCCTCCTCTTCAAAATAGCACACGGGGATAAGGCGCGCGCCTGAGCCTACGGCGAACTTTGTCTCTGAGGGCGCCCAGCGGACACACGTGGCTGCGCGATTGATACGTAGAAGCACGAGTGTAGGCTTCCAGCCTTGCGGTGAAGGTTCCCAGACATATGCATTGCGATCTACAAGCTTCGTTAGCTGCCTGATATGCTTCGTGGCATAGCTCTAAGCCCACCTTGCGAGCACGTCACAATCTTGCCAGAGCGGGGCGCAATATCGACACCCGTGACCGTCTTGTCGTGACCAGTAAGTTCGTCTTGCAGCTTGAACCCGCTGCCTGACTTCGCATACAAGTCGACGTTGTTCTCGCGGGCAACGGCGAGCGTCTGGCGGTCGGCGGAGAAGGAGTGGTCCGCAATGGGGTGGTGGAAAAGGTGATGGACTTCTGGGGCGGCCATGATGATGAAAGGATGCAATAGGAGACTCTCTACTACTGCGATTGGGGACTGAGGTGTGAGGTTGGAGCTATGCTGCACTGGTGTTGGTGGGGCTGGTGATGATGCGGCTCGCGGTCGGGCACGGGCTTTCTTGGCTCCTCCGAAAAGTTGACGGAGGCCGCAACGTCGAGACATCACCTCTAATTGAGGATTGTACCAGCGCACGACACCATAACTCATCCCTCACTTCGGTATGTTCTGCAATCAATTATGGAAGTATACATTTATGCTAATTACTTGAAGCGGTCACAATGATCATCCGACGCCCCCTCCTCACAGCCACCACGGCAGTCTCAATCTCAAAACAATGCACCCGCAACCTCCAACACTCCATTCCCATGCGCCCCGTGCCTAAACCAATCCCCTTCATTCCCGACCATACCGCCTTCCTCAGCGCCATTGGACGCGGTCTCTCCGCCCATGCAACCAAGATTCCATCATGGGAAGCCCTGTTCACACTCACATCGCCGCAACTGAAAGAGCTTGGCGTCGAGCCCGCGCGATCACGGCGGTACTTGCTGCACTGGCGGGAGAAGTTCCGGAACGGGGAGTATGGGATTGGAGGGGATTGTCAACATGTAGCCGATGGTGTGGCCGAGTTACAAGTTGTGCAGGCGCCTGTGTCGCCGAATCCAGCGCTCGGGAACACGATTAGTCCTCGGTCAGCAACAGCGACGGCGATACATGATCCTGGGACAAGGAAGTTTGTCGTCAATGTCCCGGTCGGTGCTGATGCGCCCCCTGCGCCGGTGGAGGAACTACCACAAATTCAGGGTGTTGTAGTCAAAGGTGCGAAGACTATCAAGGGCAGCTTTGTCGAGCCGGTCAAGGGAAGTGCGGGATTGAAGGCGAGGATAAGATTGCAAGAGGGCATTTGGGAAGAGAGGAGAGGACACAAGGTCGATGGTGGTGAGAGGAGAAAGGCAGAGGTCAGGGCGAAGAGGAGGGCGGCTGAGAATAAGGAGAAGGCGAGGTGATAGGCAGACAGGCAGGAGTCGTGGGTGGGTTGTAGGATCTGTACCATATGGGTTGAGTGTCAACACGCTCACAATCCGCCAAACATCACAAGAATATCCCAGAGTCTACATTAGCTTGCTCACTGTTCCACGGCCATTTCATTTTATTTCCTGAACTCATCTCATCTCAATCACTGACCATGTCAGACCAGTTCTCAAGCCTGTCTCAGCTCCGGTGAATGATACGTCTCCTTCAATCCAATCACATCCTCAAGAGTCTCATCCGTGAACTTGAGATCCTCCTCCACCGGCACCGTATCCTTGATCTTGACCAGCATAACCGGCAATGCGACCACCAAACTCCCCGCCAAAAGCACCCAACACGAGATGAAAAGGTTCATGTACGGCACCTTGAGGCCATCCAACCGCCAAATGATCGCCGCGCCAGCTGATTGAATGCCCTTGTAGAACCCAGCAAAGTTCGCCAATTTGCGACTGTTGTTGCTGATCGCGCCCATGAACCTAGTTCACAATAGTCAGCAAGCGTTCATTACAACCATCTAGAGACAAAACTCTGAGGAGACACTCACCAATACACACAAGTCTGCCACGCCGCATCATAAAACCCATAAAACACATACAAAAACATCGGCCCCACATACCCCTCCGTCTCCCAATCCATCAAATTCCTTTCGTCCTCTTCGCTCAATTTCTTCGTCTCCCGCGCATACCCTCGTTGATACACATACCCGCCGCCCCAAACCCCACACGTAAGCGCAAACATGACCACCCACGCAACCTTCGCGCGCGTGGTGCGGCGCACATTCGGCGTATCAAGCGCAAACCCAAACACGCTGGCGCCACCCATTTGCGCGATCCAATATAGCGCATTATTCAGCGCGCGCGTCCGGGGATTGAACTTCGCGAGATTGACGCAGTTGAATTGGTACGTGTAGAACCAATTCGATGCGAAGAACATGGGGAATAAGAGGACGATGTAGGGATCTGAACGTAGGGTTTGCCAGAGACCGAGAAACTCGGTGCGCCATGTTGGGTGCTTCATGAGGAGGATGCGCGAGTTGTCGGTGCGGAGGACGGAGGAGGCGTTGAGCAGGGTGAGGGAAAGGAGGGCGCCGAGGAAGGTGAGGAGCATGAAGATGATGTAGGTTGGGGTGGATATGGAGGTGGATGTGTTGGATTTGTTTAGGGCGAGGGAGACCTTTTTGCAGCGTTAGTAAGTATGGTGCAGTTAGATAGATAGGTTTGAAGGGGGTATGCGGAGGTGGGATTAGGGGATGGAAGGTATGTGAAGGACGTACTAAACTCCCAATAACAGCGCCCATGTTGAAGATTATCCAGAACCAGGATATATATCTCCCCTTCATTCGTTCACTAGGATAACTCATCATGATCGCGCCTTGAGCGGACCATAAGATTCCTGCGCAACAGCCGAGTAACATGCCGGAGAAGACGACATACCCTAGATTCTGCGTGTGGTTGAAGCACAAGAACGCGCTGACGTATACGCAGTACCCAAGGCCGCCGAATGCTAGTGATGTACGAATGCCGAGCACGTTGACGACTGTCCCGGCAAAGAAGCCGACAACAGCGAAAGTAGCGTAGAGTGCTGATAGAGACGCGGTGCTGGCGTTGAGGTATTCGTCCTTGGCGAGGAGGCCGGTGCCGCCTAGCCCTTGGAGGGCGTTGAACATTCCTGGCACGAATTTAGTCCATGATTCGGTCGTTGACGAAAGGTAGTATTGGAGAGGACATGTGGAGATGAATTGACTTACCTGGACATAGGAAACATACGAACGATACGAGGAGCAATTGCGCCTCGGGCGATGCGTAGTAGGGGAGAGTGATGGGACCGATTTTGAAACTTTTGTACTTCCAGCCTTTAGGTCTTTCGATATCATGGGCCTGGGATGTGTGTGTATCCCATGGCGAAGTACTCGCCGTCATGATTTTATCTGTCTCGTTCATAATTGACCAGATACAGAGATTCGATCGCGTGTGGACAGCGATCTTATGAATATGGTGAGAAGAAGTCGTCAGAAATTATCGTCAAAGACCAGCATCCCTGGTCTGTCAAGATATCCCATTGCAGATGTTTTGCCGTTGATAAATAGTCCAAAGCCACGGTCGTCCAATATTCCCTGCGTCTACAACCTGAACCACGGCCAAGCGATATGGGGGCTGAAACGCGTACTTGCATGTCCACTGTGTACCGCCACCACATCTGCACGCGCACGGCTGATATGCGCGATGATGGTTCCTTGTTCAGCCTTGTTGAAGATATGTGCGGCACAGCTCTTCCATGCAGGCGCATAACATAGGCGAGATTGGTGTCATTGAGAGCAGCGCTTCTCCGTGACTTGAGTGAGCAAATCGCCATGTCTCCTTTCCATATTTCGGCGACGGTGTCTTTGATCTTGCGTGCAAGACTGACCACGGTCTTAGTTTGGGGTCGACAATACACCGTGCAGATGTTCTCGGCACGAGAACTTTGTATTACTTGTGTGGCGCTACACGACCAGTAAGACGAGGACGACAACGCCTTGTGGACAGAAGGGCTTACCAGTGGATGATAGTCGCGATCTCCCGTCCCTTTGTGATTTGTTTGCAGATCGCTCGACTATGCAGCCCTTATCATTTGTGTCTTTCATTCTGCAGCTTGTGCAGCCTGCTCCGCCTTCCAAGTCGGTCTGCCGTGGAAGACTGAGCTGTTTGCGGCGAAGCGGGAGCATCTAAGGCGAAAACTAGCGATCCAGAGTCTTCTAGGCTATTTCCGGAGCTCCCATGTCGATTTGCAAGGTGATGAGGTTCTCCCGTGTGGTGGTTGCTTCCTCAGGGCGGGCGCCATGTGGTTAGCGTTCACGCGCCAAGCCTTTAGCTTGCCTATAACGACACTAGCGTCATCGATATGATGGTGGCACGTTGGCAGTAGTGACAATTGTGTGTTCATCACAGCATCAGCCTTTGACCGCCCTGTCTCAGGGCTGACGGCAGCATTGACAAATCTCGGCCTTCGTCCGCTGATTTCGGCGCTTTTCGCTTGACTACAGCGAATCGCAAAGCAAATTTCTTTCCTCTGAACTGTTCGCTGCCTGATCTCTCCACAACCTATCAACGTTATGCGTCACGAGCTGGCTCCGTGTGACGAAAATCACCGGACCCAAACTTTGTCGAACTGTTCCGTGGCATAGAACACTATTCGTGCGCACCGGCATCGCCGATTGCCTTGTTCGCGCCAATGGAGATGGGAATCGACGACGTCAATCGGCTCGATTTATCGAAAAGAGTATTTGCGCTTGGCAAGACGGCCTGGAACGTTGAAACCACCCTTTCGAACCTTGATGACAACATTGAAACCAATGGCTTCGCGGTCACTGACCTCACCGAGGACGTCAGATCTCTCGGCACTGTGTGCGATGTTGCCTACGCGCGGTTGGAAGATGTAAGGAAGAGAAGTGACGCTCGCTCAATCCTGCCTGCTGAACTTACCCACCGTATATGGGCCTGCTTCGCAGCACAAGTAGATGCAGCCAGTCATGCGATAGAGGAGCTGAACCAGTTTGTCAGATTTGAACGAGGCGAGAACACAAAAACCATTGGTCAAGCTCATTGGAAAAGAAGATTGGAGTTGAGCAGTAAGCAATCGCCCAATCCTCGAACAAATATTGGCAGGCACGCAGAGAGCTTAAGCGTGGCATTGCAACTGATTATCACGTAAGCCTTGCATCTCTCCGAAATGGACGACCTCTTATGTTCTGTAGGATCGATGCGAATTTCAGCCATCATAAAGCTCAAGGGCACCTTTTTGGTGACCTGAGTAAGCTCCAAAAGATGGTGGACTCAATGAGGAATTCCATGCGACAGACCAAACCCTCTCAAGCAAATGACAGCCTTCTAGAATGCGGTCACGAAGTCATCCAAAGAGGCAGAGTGATGTATGAAGCAGATTTTGCGGCCGATTCCAACGCCGAATATCTGCAAAAGACGCACAACAATGCGAGCACAAGAAGCTGGATCGACATCTTGAAGGTCATTCGCTCTGATCAGCACAATATCATTCCGCCAGACGGCAGTTTTGACAGCAGTTCCCCGGATCTGAAAACGAATATGACGCAACAAATGGACCATGGCTCGCAAGACGACCTGCAAGTCGACCTTGCAAAATCAGCGCTAGAAACAGGCACAAAAGCGTTCGATGCCGGGGAGTGGGAAGAAGCAGCTTCCCTCCTTGAAGAAGCTGTTATGGTGTTAGAGCAGCTGGCGCCGCAACAACGCAAATTCTGCGACTTATTCACCCTGCATTATCAACTCTATGTCTGCTCATATCACACCCGAGAGCCCCAGCATGCTAAAGAAGCTCTTCTTGATCTAGTCAAGCAGCCAACGAGCACAGATAAGCAGCGAGAATGCATTCTGGATGCGACACACCTACTGGCACAGATATTCATGCGCAATGGAGACTTGAACAGCGCTCGATCGCAATGCGAGTCTGCATTGCAAGGACGGCGAAAGCTGCTGGGCAAACACAGCGATGCCGCCTTTGAATCGCTAGCACTTATGGCTCACATATATGTGCTATTGAACAAACGCGCTCTTGCCAAATCGTGCTTAGCAATGATACCAGAGAAACGGAGAGAGGCTGTCCTCGCAGCCGTGGAAGTTTCGCTAGGCCCAGGCATCGAACATCTGGACTTTTCCTCCCTATTGACGCCACAAGCACAACTGGCTTCTCCACGGCCCGAGATCGAAAGACAAAGTATGTGCAGTGACGCTTCTGGATCGACCGCAGGCTTGGGACTCGATAAAACCATCTTCGACTATGGTTCGACTATCAACCCTTCACCCACGACCAGTCCTCAGTCAGTCACACGAATGTTGGCTCCAACCAACTCTTCGGGACAGAGCCTTCACTCCCATATGGCCGTATCCTCTTCTTTCAGGAATGTCCGAGAGACAACGCTTATGGGAAGAGAGAGGCCAACCGACCAATCCTTGCCGGTTTCCCCTCAAGAAGGCAGTGTAGCCAGAATTGGGAGGCTACCCTCGCAAACAAGCGCAGCGTACAAGACCAGTCCTACATCTCGAAAAGCGATTTATGAAAAAATGGGTTGCCAGCCTCGAGATCGCATCGAGGAAGCAGTATGTTCTGGGGACTACGCAGCTCTCATCAATCTACTTGCGAAGAAGAAAAGCTTCTGGCGCTCAGGTCTTCGAAAACGCGTCCGGCCAGAGCGCGTAACCGCACTCCACTTTGCCGCGCTTTTTGGTGAGATCGACATGGCTCGGCGTCTACTTGATGCCAACTACAATGTCAATGAAGTCCCATTCGGCTACTCGACGAGTCTCACGCCACTAAACTTTGCTGTTGGTGCTCGGCAAGCAGATATGGTGAGGTTCCTCATCGAGAATGGTGCAAAACCAACAGAATCAGAGTCCTGGTCCGCGCTTGCTGCACAGCTGCTTAGTCGATCGTGGCTCGCGAAGACGCTGATTGACGATGAGAAGGAGTTGTTATCGACCCGAATTATCGCAACCATGGCTGTCTTGCTTCAGTATCAGTGGGATATAAGGGAGCCAATCGATGCAAACAGAAGCACTGTGCTACACCGAGCAGTCGGTTTCTGGACCGGCGAGTACAAATTGGACTTGGACGTTCGAACCAACATTACCTTGTTCATGTGTGAGCGAGGCGCAAATCCTTTCCAACAAGATGCGGCGGGAAAGACACCGTACGACTTAGCCCAAGCCTCTGGCCACCAAAATCTCATAAGCATACTCGAGCAAGCACCGATGATGGGGCTGTATACTAGTGATATGAAGCCCGTGGAACTTCCGGAACGTCCCCTTTGATAATATAACTGAGAAATATGGCTCAGCATGGAACGCTGTCATGGATCATGGCATACAGTTGCTTGATCTCGTCCGGAGTTTCGGAACTAAGTACTGTACCCTTGCTTTGAAGCACGGAGCCTGCACTAGGCCATGCCCCCCTCCACTTTTTCTGCGACAATGACTTTGATTTTGCGTTCAAGGCTGACCACGGTCTTTGGCTGGCGTTGAAAACGGAACAGTGCAGACATTCTCGTGCTGTGTTACTTGTGTGGCGCTTCTCGTCCAATGAAATGAGAGTGTTGGCGCCTTGTGGGCACAAAGGCTTAGATGCAGAGGATCCGCATGCCATCTCGTTCCTTGGTGATTTGTTCGCGAGTTAATCAACCATGCGGCCTTTATCATTTCTGTCTCTCATCCTGCAGGTCGTGCAGCCCGCCCCACCATCGCAATTGCCGGTGTGCTGCGGAAGGCTGAGCTGTTTGCGACGAATTTGGAGCAGGTTACAGCAAACTTTTGGCGATCGAGAGCCTTCTAGGTTTTCTTCAGAGGTGCCGTGGGATTCCTGGGTAATCATTAGGGGATTCCCATGTGGCTGTTGTTGCTTCCAGGAGAGTGCCTTGTATTTACTGAGGCATCCCTTTGAAGTATAAGCTATTCGCCACCCTGCCCGCAAGAAGTCCCACTATTTTTAAACGAATCAGCTGCGCAAAGTCTGCTTACAAAGGAGTGTATAGCCAATCGCACCATAGTGGCGGCGCAAGGACATATTCGAAGAATGGCTTAAACTTCAGGCGGATTCCACAGTAGCGTTCACGCGCCAAGCTTTGACAGCGGCTTGCACGCGACGTGGCATCGCAGCGACCCAAGGCCGTCCTGTGAGAGCTCAAGTCGCCGAATCTAGAAAGTGTGCACCAAACACTGCTGAACACACCTAGACAGCCTGCTTTGCCTTTCTGCACCTCTGCTTCTTGCCAATACCGCAACGCACACCACGACTACTCGTCAGATTATCGGAAAGGTTCTCAATTGCCAAAATAGGACGTCAATAGGACCGATGGAGGGAGAGTATCCTTGTAATATCGCGCTCCACTACCTCGAAAACAGCGAGGTGAAGCCCGTTAGCGAATGTTTGCCACATGAGAGTGCATCATCATACATACCTGCCCAGAAGATTAGAGCACTATTCGAAGATAAGCCATATGGTTTGACGCTGGAATCGTTGTTTCTCTGTCCTTGCGTCCAATGCGGGCGAGATGGGGGCTCAAGGGATGATCGCGAAGCGCACTTCGACAGCCTCAGAGAGCAGGAGCTTAGAGGCGATTATGCTCTCATATATGCGCTACTAATCTACATTCGACGGCCTGGTCTCATTCGAAAATTCCAGAAGCACGATCTAAATTTGCGAGGGACGACGTACCTTCGCGAAGTCGACTTTAAGGTCTTCCATCAAGAGAAAATACACAATCTCAACAATGTGCGAAGGCAAGTAGTCGACAAACAATACAGCTTCCTTGTGCGAGTGCTCAGGCCCTATTCCGATATCCCAGTCATATCACGCAAAGAATTGCTCCCGATCAATGAGGACCTAGTGCCTAAGGGAGAGGGATCATTTGCACAGGTTCGATGCTTCGAGTTCCAGTACGATGAATATCGGTCGCGAGAATTTGGAGAGGTAGGTTATGATACACCACATGCGACTATATAGTCTGATATTAGCAGCAGACTACAAGATTCGCCCGTAAGATGTTCAGGCAGGGCATGGCTAAATCGGCGGCCAAAGAGTGGAACAACATGCAAAGGCTGTCCAAAGAAGAAAACCATCCGCATATCATGATTACACTGGGTGCCTATTGGCATGGCAATCAATTCTTCATCCTACAAGAAGAAGCAGAGCAATCCCTTCACGACTATCTCAAAGGAGAAGGTGACAATTTTGAGTCGGAAGAGCTTTGGAAACAGATGAAGGGAATTGCGGACGGATTGACCACGTTACACAAGCTTTACAAGGGAACCAGAATCGCCTACCATCAGGATTTGAAACCCGCAAACATTTTGATCGTGAAGAGGAGGCTGAAAATTGCAGACTTTGGTCTGCTCGAGTTCAAGCCCGTGTCATTGCTCGATGATACGGGCTCAACTGGCTTTTCGACCAATCACAGCACCGGCTACTATGCTGCTCCTCGACAGGGCAAATATACTCGAGACTCAGATATATGGTCACTAGGATGTATCATGTCTGAACTTGCGACGTGCGATATCCAGGGTCGCGATGAGGTCAAAAATTACCGGGATGCTCGCATCGCGGACGGCCCATCCGGCCGGGACACGCCGCGCTTCTTCACTGGACAAGTCGTGAAGGATGCGGTGCTCAAGAGACACAGCCTGCTTCACAGCCTCGTGCAATCCAAAGTGAAGAACGAGCTGGGGTCCGCGTCGATACAGTTTCGGAGGAAGTTCTACACCAAAGAATTCTTTCGTCTCATAAACAGCATGTTTAAACATGTGCGCAAGTCCACAAACCTGCTCGAAATGCCAAATGAAGGCGGTGTGCCTGATGCGAGTCATGTTGCTGGAAGAATCGAGAAACTGCGAAGAGCAGCTCTCCCTGCATCTGCCCTCGATGATCAAGTCGAATATATCAGCTTGGGGCAAGATCTGCAAGATGAAAGCGCACTGAACTCTTCAATGCAAAAACATATCTCAGGCTTCAAAGAAATTTTAAACACGAGGAACAGGGCGAAATTTTCCGTGAGTACTCTGGCCGATCTGAAGCAGTGTATCGTCAATTTGCAAGCCAGGCAACACGCAGAGCGTCGGCAGCAAGGCTTCACGCGGCTCACTCTATTTCTAGAGAGATTTGAACAATTCAGCGAAATGATCAACAGTCTCTCTGATACAAAGGAATTCATGGGTTTTATCTGGGTAAGTGGTCTTCATCCTGACGATAGCAGAGCGCACTCTGACTCATATTTCTAGGGGCCTGCAC
>BCLK01000058.1:0-10219 GCA_001748405.1 Paraphoma sp. B47-9
CAATTCGAGCACTGTGTTGAGTTTATCAGGATATTAATCATACTAGACGCGCTGCTTCGCCACGACTTGGCCGCCGCATCTCAACGGCCGGTGTGGAACATCAAGCGTGACATGGAAAAAGATTGTGATGGGAGGATCGACAAGCCAGTTCTACATCGCTCAGCAACTTTTTAGTAAATGCGCTTTGAAAATGGATAGCATTGGTACCAGCCTCAAGCTATACAGGTCCACGGGTGTGTTTTGCCTGATGACTGCGCGTTTATCGCGTTGTCCCCGCCATTCCGCCCCCCAAGTCACCTAGCCTAGGCACCCGCACTGGTAAGTGCGTCCTCGAACTCTCTCTGCAGGTCGAGCAGCTCATGCTGTTCACTTTGATAATCACCCTATAATACAATTCGCGAAACGAGCCTTACGTACACGAGTCAATTTCCATGGGATTTTCGCTTTCCATTTCTCGCCTTCGTCAGGTAGCTGCGACGTTCAAAATTATCGATGTCCCGATCGTCTCGCTCCCTGACGTGCATACAATGATTTCAAATGCGCGCAACTCGAATACGGCTTTTAGGTAGGCAGCTAAGATATCGTAGTCTACTGTATAGCGACTTTCGATCTTTTGAACGACCATTATCAGGCGTTGAGGTGGCGTAGCAAGTAACGCAAGACCAAGTCAACAGATCAAATGAAGGAAGGGCGGTTTTTTAGCCGGTCTCGCTTTGGCGCAAACCAACCGCACGACTCTTGATGATGCCTAGGCTGAATGTGGCTGCTGAGTGACCGGAATTGTGAACACGAACATTGGTGTGACTGCACTAGTCCTCTGAGGCGCATGGCCCACCCGCTGTAGCATTGCCACGCGAGCTCATGACGGCAGCCGCAGCTAGGCGATGAAAGATGCCACAAAAGCCTCGCTTCCCGCATATCTGACCACCAGGAATCACTGCCCCATTCATAGGACGCTATTGTTCCGGAGAGGGCGAGGCGACATACCTGTCACGAACTACTAAATGGACCAAGGTTCCTTTGTCATCAATCAGTCATCTGGTTGTATGGACCTGAAGCGAAAATATCCCTTCGAAAATGACCCGATACAGCAGCTGCACGAGGAACCGTTATCCGCACTTGGCTTTACACGAGTTGATGAGCCCTTGTGCTTATTGGGCTCAGTAAGGCTAAGCAAAACCAGGTCGATTGAAGGATTCTGATGTCAGCTACAGATCACTAATGTGAATGCACAACTGCGAAGGCGATCAATGGATCATCTCGCCCGTTGGCCCCTTGTCGCAGCGATCGGATCCAGCGTTGCACTGGATGTCTCGCTGGTCGGCGACTTTTTCGAACTCTCTAACAAAGGACATCCGGTGGCACACTTAGAAAAGAGCTTCTGCAGCGTAGCCCGGCAAATTGCGGATCTGAGAGTAAAGTTTGAGGCATGCATAGATTGGAAGAGCTGGGAAAAGTTCATGGGAGCGTGGAGACCGTATTCGATTAGCGATGGCACAGCCACTTTTGCCGTCGACGTAAACGTGTACTGTCTCAGGCATCTTGCTGCAAAGGTCGGCGATATACTCTTGCGTTCCGAAACCTTCTTACAGTGTCCTGCTCACAATATCAACGGAGCAGACTACTACAATCCTCAAATTCTGGAACTTGATGGTTTCCAGGTCAAAATTGACGAGCTGGTGGGCAAACCAGGCGAATCTCCAACGCCACTTAGCGTGCCACCTGCGCTCGTTCAGGGTGTCTCAAAGCCATCCGCAAACTCTTCCGACCATGTTGAGGTCATCCTCAACTCCCTATCGCATACTAATATATTACACGAAATCCGCACCGACACAAACCGAATCAAAAGTGAACTTATGGGGCAAGTATACATCAGATGCTACTGGGGGATCTTTGTGCTGATATGCTTTGCAGACATCAAATGACAGCGCTAGATTTCATAGCACAACGAGAAAGCGGCAAGCCTCCATCGGGATTGAGCTTTTGGAAGGAAACACGAGGTGGCGGAGAAACGCAGTACGAAGTCGTTTTGATTTCGACTCTAAGACGGCCAGACTGACCGTGTAGAAGTTTTCAACACGTCCTGACCAAAGCTAAAACCCTCGAGTGCCATGAGCCAAGGGGAGGTATTATTGCAGACGACATGGGGCTTGGCAAGTCCTTGACAATTCTGTCCGCTATTGCGAGCTCTCTCAATGATGCAGCAGACTTCGCTTCAAGCTGGAGAAGTGCGTCGTCTGGGATTTTCAACGCTCAGGTCCCCTCGCGTGCGACTTTAATCATAGTCCCTTCCACTAGTAATGATATCCTATATTGTACCCAACGTCGTCTAGCATAAATCGCTGACCTAGAATTAGTCTTGGTGGACAACTGGATCGATGAAATCTATACGTGCGTCTTTCCGGGCTGAAGTTGCGCAATTTCTGGCGACGGTACTGACATATGCAGACATACATATCCGCACAAAGTTACATTCCACAGACATATCGGAACAGACCGTGGTTCAGAGGAGCAGAAGCTGCTAGAAAAGGATGTGGTCTTCACTACGTTCGCGACGGCTTCAGAAGACTTGAAAAAAGGTCATTCTCAACTGTCCAAAATCCATTGGTTTCGAATTGTACTAGACGAAGGTAGGGTTATCTCCTACGCCAAACCATCTGCTGATCCAGTTTATATGTCTGCTAACAATCCACGCCTCAGCCCATAAAATACGCAACCGGACGACTAAGCAATTCCAGGCAGTTCATCAAGTCCAAGCGCAGCGCCGTTGGTGCCTCACTGGGACGCCTATCCAAACCAGCCTCAAAGATCTAGGCAGTCTCGTAGCATTTCTTCGAATCCCTGATCTAGATCGTACATCGACTTTCCGTAGGTGTATCATCGCACCCACATTGCCAGATTGCGGGAGACAATTCCAAAACCTTCAAAAGCTCTTGAAGACCATCTGTCTTCGTCGAACAAGGGAGATTCTAGGCTTACCAGAGCCCATTGTGCACTCGCGGATACTAGTTTTCTCACGACAGGAGCGCCAGCAGTACGATGACCTCTATGAACATTACAGAAAGCATATCCAAATGGCGGTGAATGGAGTGCACACACTCCACTCCACGGCACTTCAATCTATCCACGAGCTACGTCTTTTCTGCAACAACGGCCCGCGACCCACACAGACTGAACTCCGCGAATCCGACGATGAAAGACTATCTTACTTGCAGCAACTTGACCAAAATATATGCGCTAAGTGCTCCCTACCCATCCTTTGTGTCGCACAAGCAGATGACCGCAGTGGTGGCGTGTTTATCTCGATGTGTAAACATCTCGTGTGCCATAGTTGCCTGCCGCAATGCTTAGACAAGAAGAAAGTCTGCCAACTACGTGCGTCAGATAACACTCCGCCTGTTCTGTCCACTCAAATAACTACCTCTGCTGCTGTTGCTCTGGACGACTCTGCAGTTCAGTTCCCATCAAAATTGCTAGCCCTACTCCACGATATTCAATCCGAGCCGGGTCATAAGTGGTGTGTTTCTCCCTGCGCTCCCTCTCTACACATTTCTTCTGGACGCAATAGGAACTCATTTGTGGAAACAGTATCGTGTTCTCATCGTGGAAGAAAACCCTCGACTTAGCCGCTGCTCTGCTACACCGCGCAAATCTCAAAAACGACATCATCCACGGCAGCCTCTTGCTCAAACAGCGATTGCGCGTACTCAAGGATTTCAAATCGCTCCTTGGGCCGAACATTCTGTTGATGACACTCGGCACTGGTGCAGAAGGGTGTGTACTCCTCATTCCATACCCTGTCCTTCTTGGGATAGTTGGGCTAGAGTATCTTTCTTTTCTAGGAGCCAATTTACTGACCCATCCGCTGGACAGACTAAATTTGACGGTTGCAACACGCATATACCTCTTGGAACCGCAGTGGAATCCGTTTTTGGAACAGCAAGCGATAGGGAGAGCACAGCGGATAGGACAGACCAAGCAGGTGGTATGTGTGAGGTATGTAATGGAGGGCACGATTGAGCAGGTAAGTAATTTCTTCACCTCCAAGTAGGTCCAAGGGAAGAGTTTGCTGACTTGATGGGTGGGGTAATTAGAGCGACGTGTTGAACCGTCAGAAATATAAGACGGCGCTTGCGGGTGGAGGCTTCAAAACTCAGAAGGTGCAGGATTCATTGGTGAGTTGAGAATATAAACATGAATGGACGAAATATTAACCATTTGCGTGCTAACAACTGATAACAGCAATACTTTGGCGTCTCGGCCCCCGCAGCAGGCGTACCTGGGCCTGCTTTCATAGCCTAGTGCCATACAGCACGTTAGCGAGAGTTTTCATCAGTCGCCCTTCATTGCCACCACGCGACACGAAAGAAGGAAGAAGCAGTTTCGAAGTATTCGGAGTACTCTACAATGTGAAGACAATGTTGTTCCACTGCTTGACCAGTCTTTGATACTATGTTGTAACGTGTTAAACAAAAATGTGGTACGATTTTCCGTTGGGAATGGTACAGAACCTGAAACATCAGAGTCTGCGCTTACTGGGCAAACTGCTGATTCGATCTTGGCTCGCAAAGGCGTCCGTCGATGACGAGAAGGACTGCCATAGGTGTCTTGCCCAAATACTAGTGGAATGCAAGCAGTTTGATTGCGCGACACTAAGCAGTCAGCCTCGGGACAGACGAGTACAAATTGGACATGGAGATGGAAGTGCATGACAGAGGTATGGAGCCTGCAGAGCTTCTAGAACGTCCCTAATGGTAAAACAGTCGAGGAATATGGTCCATAGCACATAATTTCTATCAAGAGCTACGGCGTGCAATTAGTTGGCACCACACGGAGATTAGAAACTACGTACGGTATCTTCGCGTCGACGCACGGAGCCTGTACTAGGCCGTTAGTAGAAGGGCACCCAGGCTTATCGGTGCTAGCATGTTACCCCGCAACCGCAAGTCAGCTTATCCAGCACTTGCTCACACCCTCGCACATCGGTAGTGATAGCAAGACTGTACGATAGCCGATGGTGGGTGAGGTCGTTCATGAGTTGCTTGTCACCCAGGCCACCTCAAATTACTTGGAAATTGCTGCCCACGACTTCTCTAGTGGTGGAGAATTACGAAGCTATCATTGAAGCTTTCCCAAATCGCCTGACGCCTGCTGTATCAACTCAGAAACCCGCAACATTCACGATGTAGAGTGCGGCTAATGCAGGGCGTTTCCGCCGCTAGTCACTAGTCTATCGTGCGCAAGCTACTGCATTTTACTAGGCAGTCACTACGGCACATTTGTAGCATCTGCCGAGGTCCCAAATGTGCCTTATCGCCAATGATTAGACTGGTAGATAGGTTTGAGGCACCTAGTGGCGGCTATGGTGTGGGTTGTTAGGTACAGGTGTCGGTAAGGTTGGTTTGCATAGACACTAGGTTCTGGGCAGGTTAGGGTTGCTCCAGCATGAGTACACAAGAGGTGGGGTTACACAACCTCTAGGTCGCTGGTTAGGTCTCACGTTATCACTCTCGGTCCCACTCGAAGTTATACCCATTTACCTATCTCAAACGATCTGACTGCTGAAGCCAGTCTTCTCGGGTATTGCAACTTCCTTGATCCTTGCTAGGCAGACTCGATCCGATGCGGGGCCTTGACCACTTGAATGGCCCTTCATTTACAAAGTCTGTTTGTAGTGTTTAGATCTTTACAAGTTTCATTTCCAACGAAGGTCTCAACTGAACAGCGACGATGGCAAAGCAACGAGAATACACAGCTTCATGGCTGCAGGTAAACAGCTCTTGCCTTTTTCATGCTTCCCTCATAGCTTGACAATTTCCAGGTCGAGAAAGAGCTTGGAGGTAGATTTGTAGTCCATGGGACTGCACAAGAACAGCGTGCAGCATTCGACGGTATGGCGCAAGCTACCGCTGCATATTTGCCTCCACCAAGCAAGAACCTCGAAGTGACACACCATGATATTTCCGGATTGCGAATCCGGACGTACAGATCGACGGCTGCGTCTGAAGAGTTACTGCCAATTGGCATCTTTGCCCATGGAGGCGGTTTCCTCTGGGGATCACTGGACAGCGAAGACAGTTTCTGCCGAGCGCTGGCGGAACAAGTGARGACTGTCATCGTCAGCGTTGACTATCGTCTCTCTCCCGAGCACAAAGCTCCCGCTCAACTCGAGGACATGCTGGCCGGCTTCCAATGGGCAAGCTATCTCCTCCAGCAATTTCCGAAAAGTTGATCACTAATCAAAGATTCAGGCTTACGATAATGCATCCATGATCAAAGGTGACCGAAACCGGGTCTATACTATGGGCGGCTCGGCTGGAGGTACTCTCACCTTGGCCATTACGCGCAAAACTCTCCTCGGACAGACAGCGCTGCCGAAGAACGTTGTCAAGGGCGTTGTAGCTCTTGTACCACTCGCGATACATTACGAGAATGTTCCCACGGACTACCAGTCCGAGTATATCGCCCATACGCAGAATGCGACTGGTGTCCCATTCATCGATGCAGATTCGGTAAAGGACTGCGTTACGATGTTAGGTCTCGACCCGAACGACAAGGACTATCTCGTCGGCAATCATCCAGAATCGCACAAGTTGTTCCCTCCTACGTATGTTGCGACATGCGAGTTTGATCCGTTGAGAGACGACGGTAAAATCATGGCGAAGATGTTGGAACAGGCGGGTGTTCCTGTTAACTATAAGAATTATGATGGGTTGCCACACGCTTTCTGGTTTTTGCCGATGTTACCGGAGACGAAAGGGTTCATAAAAGATACGACAGAGGCAGTGGAGTGGGTTATCGCTCAGATGAAGTAAGGAGGTTGTCTGATAGCCCTCAATCTGGGTTTGCCGTGAGATCAAGGCGGAACGCACCAGCGGTCGTTGGCGCCGGTACAGAGATTGGTGCTCAACCAGGGTGCTGCTGTATCAATGCTACTGTTGATAATCTGGTATCTTGAAACACTCATAAAACTCTAGGTGCATATTTATGGAGGTGAGGCTGCGAAGCCGAAAGCCGGTGCAAGCTTGACTATCGGACTTTATGAAGCCAGGGTACACTGAATTACCGCAAGTGATCTAATTAATAAATTGTCTCTTTAGACGTCATTTAGGAGTATACGATGTGTTGTATTAGACTGGAGACTCAAAATTACATATGCCAAGTTCATCTTTTCCTCGGAGGGCCTTCACGTTCGTGCGGCTCCCAAAGCGTTACCCAACACTTTGGGTCCAAGCGGGGCTTATGTAACATCCTCCCTTCCCCGCAACCCCGCAACGCAGATCGTTCAAAGGCCACGAACCATTGCAATACCTCCATACAAAAACTATTTGCATACGCCCTATAAGCACGGTATACTCAGACTTCACCTTCGACATTTCGGGCGACGTGCGAGCTGGTCGATCGCCTACACGACGTAAAGGAGCAGAAAGTGGATCGGGAATGGCTTCTGGATGGTAGGTATCGCTGATCGCGACGCGCGTACTCTGCTGCGTGGCGCTTCTCAGCTGCTCAGTCAGCCTTCGCGCTACAGCACCCTTTGTAGCATGGAGCTTGCGCTACAAACCCCATTGCGGTACATCGGATCCATCCATTCAAGCCCTACCACAGAAGCTGAAATTGCAAAAGCAAGGCTTTGTGATCGGAGTTCATTACACTACTTGTTGGCATTATTCTCCGGTTCTCACGAAGATAATCATGAGCCCAAAAGTATGCCTCCCTCTGAAAAGTACAAGCCGTCATAGGATCATTGATGAAAACGAAGTGTCTAGAGCGGTCCATAGCTGTGAGGTAAATTTCCTCCGTGGTCTTTCGGTCACACAGATCAGCACGATCCAGGCGATAGAGGGAGCAAAGCCATGCATCAAGGATTGGTCTAAGATCTTGCTTTGATGCATGCCAAACCTTGCTGTCAATCCTTGCAGGGACTGGACTAGAACAATTCAAAACCTGTGGGACAGCTGCATACTAGCCACAGACACCAAGCAGATGCTGCGGCGCCTCGAATCGACATCAATGCAATGTAGTCGAGATGGGTGATACTGACGCAGTGCTTCATTCTCAAAAGTGCCAACGGACGTATTGGTCAGTATATCTATAATTGGTAGACGGCATTCGAACTACGAATGCTCTAACTATCGACTGTGAGAAGTGCTGGTAGACATTCGAAGAAAAGATGATCGGGCATGTGTTGAGTCATTGAACCGATTGGGTAATACAGGTTATTCTTGAGTTGACATGTGATTTTGCAATTGCACGCCCTGCGAGAGCCACTGAGGAAGCCAGATAAGTTCGACATACATCCGCTGCATTGTCTAGATGACGCCGGAAGGCACTTCAGCCGCGGCTGAATGAGGCTCCAAACTCAAACGGAGATTCGTTCTTGAAAGCAGTTCCCGCAGCTTCTCGACGAGCGGAAAACTCGCTATCCGCGGTAGAAATCTTGTTGGATTAGAGCCTTTGGTAGGAACAACGAGTCAGGGGTTTCAAGCTTCATCGCCTCCTACATCGACCCTTAGAGCTAGATATTATCCTGGTAACAGCTGGCCAATATGTAACAAGTGGGGTTGTAGCTTCCAGATACCGACATACATCGATACGAGGTAAAACAAGGTCAGCTGTGCGCAGCTAGCCACAGAACTCAAGCAACGCCATGATATGCTTGGTTCTCTTCTTCATCATGGCTCCCACACTCGCCTGTTCTTATCTTCTATAGGATCCATCAAGAAACAAGTGGTCGCCGAGGTTCTAGAGCAATGATCTTACCGACCTTTGTGGCATTTTGCATGTCTGTACAATCAAACTATACACTACAGTGCATTTGTAGAGCATGAGTCTTGTCATTTCGCCGCTAAGAAGGCTTGTCATGTCTTAGCTGAAGCTTCATGGCTGGGTGATGAGCAGCTGAACGGGACCGCGCGAGGCCCTTAGGCGTCGCAAAAGTAGCTGATCCCGAGAATGGTCGCATAATTTGAAACCCTCGGGCGATGATGTGCTGCAAAATCATGCACTCGTGATCTGACCTGCACAAATGATCTGACCGTCACATCTCAGCTCGCCTCGGAAACATCTCGCCTATCCTGCAAGGGACTTGTTTCCCAAAAGAAGTGAAGCTGAGAATAGGCCAGAAGATTCCTAGCAAAGAAATTGTTATGTAAATTGACTCTCGACTCTACTCAAATCGTGTATATAAGACTAGACTCGTCCCACTTCTGCCATTGCAAAGTAGTATCACTACGCATTGAAATCCTTACACTCAGTTTACATCGTTGCTTATATACCATCTGAACAGTACCGATCTCTCCTCTTGCTTAAACATGGCTCCAAAGACGACTTCAAGCACAATTGTAACTGGCGACTACACGTACATCTTCCTCAATCGACCAGACACTCAGCACATTGACTACATCCGCTTCAAGTCACCAAGTGGTGCCGTCCAAACCGGGAAGATCGGGACGTCCGACCGACAGATCTTCACGAACGAAGGTCCTATCGATACTCTCAGGTTCCCCAATGGATCGATTCGATTGTATTACATTGGAATCACGGGAAGCAACGACAACGTCGTGCGCGAAATCAAACTCGAAAAGGCGGACAGCGATGATACGGATCCAAAGTCTCAATGGGCCTGGGGAGAAGACAACGATACCGATATGCTGTTCGAGCAAATGCCTATCAACAACAGGCTCGTCGATACTTCTTCGTTCCTCGCCGTTACCATGCGCAATGGACAGCCCGCAATGAGCTACAAAGCGAACAATCAGAAGATAATTATATATGCCTACTTCAACGGAACCGATTTCCTTACCACCACTCTGAAGGTGCCAAACATCTTCACCTAGGTAAAATGAGAAACTCGGAGGTGTTCATATGTTTGTTGGCTCTGGACAATTGCTTGTAGGGAGGTTACGAAGATTCGAACCAAGTATTTCATTGTGAACCTCCGTCAATGGTGCATGGTCCACAAGACGTAACTCATTATAACTCTATTTTACTGTATGACCTTGGCACGTATTGTTCGCGCTCGTAATCGGCGCAATTACCAGTGTCGGTTGAGCTATGCATTCTTCCACAACCGCCTGAATTACCGCTTTACACTCGAGAAAGTATGACTGATGCTTGAAGCTCCACAGATAGCAGCAGGTCGTATATATTTGCTTTCCGTATCATAATGATAGCTACGTTTGTGAGGATAGTGAATTACCGCATCGTTGTATGATTG
>BCLK01000059.1:0-78817 GCA_001748405.1 Paraphoma sp. B47-9
ATTACCGCATCGTTGTATGATTGCATATATGCCATTTGCTTCTACCTACGTGACATCACTCAGATTCAAATACACCGTTGAGTCAGAAGGTATCATACTCGTATTGATCATCGCAATGCTAGAAATCTTTCGATTGCGTGCTCCTTAATTTACTGCTTGACACACAAGATTGTGAAGTATTCTGACTAGTCATCGAAATCGACTCCTCCTACGCCTTTGTACTTCGGATGCGTTGTTCTTGAGTTCAATCCATGGGGTCTTTAATCCTCTCCCTAATGAGTCGAGACTGCGACGGCCACGGGTCCAGAGGCGTGTGGAGTGATGATCGTGGTCTTGCACGCCCAATGTTACTCATGCAAGAAATCATCATGAATATCTATACATATTGCGAAGTGACCGCTAACGCTATCGTTGGAGTAAACCGAAGGAGCGGGAGGGTAGGCGGGGAACACGCAGTACCTTGATTCCTCGCGCAAGGCTCGGTAATGTTGCGAAGAGACCAGAGATTTGCAATTTCTTATTCGAAGTCTCTCAATACATTGAGGTGAATGCGGTGCCAAGACCATGCGGTCCTTCTGCACGATCCGTTTGTCGGTTGCCCACAGGGCAGCCGCACGACCCGGACAAGCTATCACGCGAAGTCGCTCCATCCAACGCTCATGTGGAGAAGTGACGTGACACCCCTCATTTCCCACCTTGCGGGATCTACACCGCAACATACATACATTTGCTGCCCTGAATACGTACTCACAATTGATGCATATCGTATCAGTCCCGGACAAATCATTTCCAAAATCGAATAGCCACAATATTATGCAGTCGTATTCTACATTCAACTTGCTAACTGCGGAGGCACAAGATCTAGAGAAGTGGCTACGAAGTGGGTCTTTACGAAGCGTAATTCTCGTAGAAGCATATCTGCAGCAGATTCAGAGATATAATGGGTATCTGCACGCTGTGATCACCACTGTGCCAAAGCACCTGCTCATAGAGTTTGCGCAGTCTCTCGATGGGGAGAGACTTGCGCACAAAGTCAGGAGTCCGTTGCATGGAGTTCCAATTATCCTCAAGGTCAGTATACTCACTCTCTGGAGTATCATGATGTTAAACCGCGACAAGGACAATATTGTGACTCATCCAAGCCTTGCCGTCAAAACGTCGGCAGGAAGCTTAGGTCTGGCCGAGTCTCGGGTCAAACGAAATGCTAGCATAGTTGACACCATAAGTCATCATGTGGAATGCATGAGTGCCGCCAAAGCTGATAATTTATGACGACTTCGCCAAAGACCTTGACAGGTATCTTCAAGACTTGGATGTCCCCTGTGCGATCCCTCAAAGATATGATCGACTTCAACGAAGCCCACCCCGATGCAGAGCTACTACCAGGTCAGCATTAAGTCTAGCATGATTTTGAACTTGTTCTGACAGATTAGCAGAAGCGCCGAATCAAAGCCATTTGAGTGAGGCGTATGCACAGAACGCATCATCCAACAAATACCAGCATCACTCCAAACGTTTCCAACATGTAGCCAAGACAAAAGCTCTCGATCGCGTGTTTGACACGTACAATGTCAACATTATAATGGGGCCTGCGGATAGTTTCCTCACAAGCCTCGCATCAGGAAGCGGCTAGTAGTTTTGACCTCGAACGCAGGCGATGAAAAATTCCTAATAGACTGTAACAGGACAACCCGTTGCATCTCTGCCCCTGCCGTATCTGGAATACAATGGTCGGCCATTCAGTCTTGCAGCTATTGCCGCGGCGGGACAGGAAAGGTTGTTGATCAGGCTGATGAGTGCGTGGAAAAGTATGTTTGGGAAGCGTAAGCCGCCTCAAAAGATTCTAGAATAGCTGTCTGGAGAAGCGAAGTAGACTTCAAGCACTTACTTACCGTATAAGAGCTATAGCCGCAAAGATGGAGTGGGCTTCTCGTGCATCGTGAAAGAGCTTCTGTATCAAATCTTTCTACTACAGGCGGCAGCATAGGTACCATCAAATGTTATCCAGACAATCTGATTCCTGGCTATTGGTTGGTATTATCGCAGAGAGTGTGAAGCATATGCAACCACGAGAGCGAGGTGATCGATGGTCAGCCCCGGTCACATGAGGCTGAGCATGGTGGCGGAGGCGCAAGCGTGCATAATGGGCGTGCTAACCTGCGCTGGCGCGCCCCACACAAAGTCCGCACTCTGCCCTGGGCACTTAGACTTGTTGCAACATTCGCATTTTGAAATGTCGTTTGGATTCTCAGTTGGCGATTTCATCGCGGTCGGGAAATTGATTGGCGAAATTACCACGTCTTTGCAGAGCGTCGGCGGCGCAAAATCCGAGTACCAGGAGCTGATTCGCGAGTTCCAGTCTCTTGACTCAGCCTTGAGGCACCTTGACCGACTCGAATGCGACAATACTACGGCCTCACAGACCCTGGTTTCTATCAAATGCGCAGCTTTGAGCTGTCGGCATCCGCTCGAGGAGTTTCTGGCGAAGGTTAGGAAGTACGAGCATTCGCTTGGTCCGTGGAGTCAATCAAGTACGATCAAGACGGCAACACGAAAGCTGGGGTGGACATTTGGGCACAACGATGAAGTCAAAAGGCTACAAACTTACCTTAATGTGCACATCGGGACCATCAACATACTGCTCGCGGAGTACGGTCTAGAAAGGATTTCCGTGTACGACAAGAAAGCAGAATCAATCGCGCAAGACGTTCGAGCGCAAGCAGACAGCACTCAGGCACTTCTTGAGGACGTGAGAAAGGACTTACCTGGGCAAGCATTACTGTTACGACGCGTTCACTCTATGCTTGGTGGCATCTACCAGCTAATATGTGGCGAAATGAGGATGTCCTTGCAACACTTCACGCAGTCAGTCAACAAGGTCTGGTAAGTGCACAAAATCGAATCCTTACGACATGATAGTAATCGAGTGTTCAGCGTGTCAACTCAGCAGATCTATACCGTGGTTCTTGATATCCGCAATTCTCTCACAACGGTAGATACGCGCTGGACGCACTTCCAGGCACCTTTCGTTGTCGAGGATGCGCTAGGCTTCAAATTCCCTGTACCATCCGAATACGATTTTGACTTGCTGGATAGCATCATTCAAGCACGGTTCAAGCAGGGTGCAGGGTCAAGAGAGGTCAGATCTGGCAAGTACGAGCTGTGCAGGTCGAAGAAACGTTCGGAAACCGTCACAGCTGCCTCCAGACTACCGCCGGGCACTGCAATTACCATGGCCATCATTGTCGACACGTCGATCAATGAGAGCATGTGCCCCATGCCGCACTGTAGATCTACGGAAGCGACTATTTGCCCAGGTGGAGGCTTTATCTGGTAAGCCTCAAAGAAGTATTTATGGAAGTGATGCTAACCTTGTGTTCTGCAGCTGCGAGTGTGATGTATGGTACGATCAAGCTACACAAAAACCCTCTCGCGTTGTAGACGAAGATATCGCAAGCGACACTGAGATTACAGAAGAAGCTCACAGCCCATCGTGTACAGGGTGCTCACGCTGTACCAAATCGAGGAAGAGAAAACGAGCGCGATATGATGACACGGATGATAGCACATTGTTCAGGAACGTTAAGTGGATCCCTGCAGAGGAAGTGCAAGAAGATGAGGAACTAGACGCTGCGACACATGCGTCGAAAAAGACCCGGGGTAACATCAAAAGCATCCTCCGCACACCGACTGAGACATTTCCTGAAGATCCCGGGCCTATTCGTGAGGGAGTCGCACCGCACAAAAGCTATTTCAAAGTGAAAGACATCCCTCAAAATGCGCGCTGGACAAGAATCGATCGCCGCCTCGTCAACCCCGAGGCACTGGAGGAAGCCAAAGAGCGATTTGAGGAGCGTCAAGACTGTGTAATCGTGCTGCGCGTGTTGACAAAACAAGAGATTCAAGCGCTGGCTGATCGAACCGAGGAGATCCGTGAAAGAAGAGGTATTTGATGTGGCGAATCATATGAAAATAGTGCTGATTTCTTTACAGAAGAAGAGTATGAGCGACAAGATCGAGATGAAGCAGTTAGTAGCGCGCCATAGACCGCAGATCGACATAACGCTGCGAAGACGAGAGTGAGGAAGTATATGCAAGGGGCTGGTGACGCAATGCGTGACCACCATGGTTAGCAAAATGAATTATATGTTACCAGAAATTGAAGCTCAACAGAAAATACATGAGATCCTTCATTCTCAAATTGTCCATGCAGGTCTGAAATCCGCAATGTCAAGCTTGAATTGATCCCTGCATAACCATTCACCCGCCTCGTGCATTGCCCCAGCGTAACATCTCAGCAAAGTCCCTCGCCCACACAACCCCCGCCCCATCCCCCTCCTGCTCCATCGAAATGCGCGGACACTCAACCCCAAGCCTCTCCATCGCCTCAGCCAATTTCCTCTGCGCCCCTCCCATCCTCTCATCGCGAATACACACCCCCAAATCCGCCCCAACCAAACACTCAACATCCGTCCAACTATCACCCACATGAACAACCATTGCCTCACTCTCCTTTCTCAATTTCTCCAAATACTCCAATTTGTCACCACTCGCCACAATCCTCATATCTCCCACTGGACTAATTTCACCGCTTGATGCCCGTCCTTCAGAAATACCTTCCAGCTCGTTCGCTAGGATAATAGAAGGGTCGATTTCCGCGCCCGCGGCCTTGAGACACGATGCAATGAACCGCCGACTCCAATTCACGCTTATAATATGCAATTTATCACCCCTAGTCGCTTCATCCCCTGACAATGATCGTAAAAAGTCAAGACACCCCGCCCGCAACGCTACATCTCCAGACTTCACAGCCATCCTCGCGCCATCCTCGATATGCAGTGCCGTCACACCCGCGAAGATTTTCGACGCAGCTACACGGTCTAGACTTCTTTGCTCAACGGATTTCATGTTTTCAAGGAGCGTTCTTTCATCGTTTATTGTCGTTGGCAGTGCGCCGTCGGGAGAAAGTGTTTCTAGTGTGGTCGTATAATCATCCATATACGCAGCAACAACTTCTTTCCAGCGCGCGTGTGTTGGGAAAGTAGGCTTCGTGGATGCAGCGATGTTGACGAGGGCGTCGAGGGTGTCTTTTTGAGTCATGGTGCCGTCCCAGTCTAAGATCCAGTGGATTGGGCGTTGTGGAAATGGTGAGTGATGGGTTGACATTTTGAGGGTTGAGGGGCGTGGTGGAAAGATTGGGTGGTGGTTTAGAAGATGAGGGAATCTTGGGAAGCGGAGAAGGGAACGAGACATGTGCGACTGCTTTATGGTTGTGTATGTTTCATTGAGATGGAGTCCTGGTTGGGGTGGTGGGGCACGTGATCACGATGGTAGGAAGGTGGTGTCGGCTATATGCGATGTTCAGACTTCACATTTTGCAAGCGAGGGAAATATCGTCATGTGCAGTTATTCCCGCAGGTGCTGCAACCACATTGTTCACAATTAAACGCAATGAATGGCACAGCGTCTCAAAGGCCCAGACCTTTCAGATAAATTTGCCAAGACTAGAGCATTAAAAAGGTCTGAAGATGAAGAAGTCGAGTGTTGACGTTCACGATGGGTGCATCGTGGCGGATCGGGGTTTCTAGGTCCGGATTGTCCCGAGCGGTTCGCTGATTTCAGGCGGCATGTGATTGGCTCGCCACTTGACCTCGGGCCTAATACTTCGATGAGCGCAACACCTGTGACAGCCACTCGTCCACACTGCACCAGTGCATCCCACCCTCTCCACTCCACACGACACCACCATGGCCTGCACACGCACCCTGGCACGTCTCGCGATAAGGCGGACAGGTACGAGCTCCTTCACCACTACCACACCGCCAATTGGCCCTCGCTAACACCGCACCACAGCCGTACGGCCCGCACTCTTCACCCGCGGCTTTGCCTCCGTGGCCGACGTCAATTCAACCACCAAGGCGCCCGAGATAGAGAAGGACGCCAAGAGCAAGACATTCCACATTTACCGATGGAACCCCGACGAGCCCTCCTCGAAGCCGCGCATGCAGTCGTACACGCTGGACCTGAACAAGACGGGGCCCATGATGCTCGATGCATTGATCAGGATTAAGAACGAGATGGATCCGACATTAACCTTCAGGCGGAGTTGCCGTGAGGGAATTTGCGGCAGCTGTGCCATGAACATTGACGGCGTCAACACACTGGCATGCTTGTGTATGTCAAATTGAGATTATGGGCATGAAAGTTTGCTAATGAGAGTAGGCCGCATTCCCACAGACACCGCCAAGGAATCGCGCATCTACCCTCTCCCCCACATGTACGTCGTCAAGGACCTCGTGCCGGACATGACACTCTTCTACAAGCAATACCGCTCCGTCAAGCCCTACCTGCAGCGCACCACTCCCGCGCCTGATGTACGTTCTCTTGCCATCAATCCTACCACCTCCAACCACTAACATGACCAGGGCCGCGAATTCCGCCAGACCAAGGAAGACCGCAAGAAGCTCGACGGCCTCTACGAATGCATTCTCTGCGCCTGCTGCTCGACCTCGTGCCCGTCCTACTGGTGGAACCAGGAAGAGTACCTCGGCCCCGCCGTGCTGCTGCAGTCGTACCGCTGGATCGCCGACTCGCGAGACGAGAAGAAGGCCGAGCGCCAGGACGCCCTCAACAACAGCATGAGCTTGTACCGCTGCCACACCATTCTCAACTGCTCGCGGACGTGCCCCAAGGGACTAAACCCCGCGCTGGCGATTGCTGAGATTAAGAAGAGCATGGCTTTTACTTGAGCACGAGTTGAAAATGGTTTTGGGAATGATGTGGTGATGAATGGGTAGGGAGGGATCTGCATTCGCTGTATGTTACATGTGTTTGCATTTGTGCTTGTGGGTTGGATGATGAGGACTTGTATTTCAGAGACTTGTAAGCGAATACATGAAATGATTTACTTCATTTTGATCTTCTTTGAATTTGCAAATTGATACACTGGACAGTTCTGGTGGTGACCTCTGAAGTTCATTCTTAGCAGCGTCGCGACGATCTCGGTACATATTGCACGGGCCATCGACCGGATGATGTAAGCACAGCACCCACAAAGTCTGAGCGATATGACTATTCGAGATGGAAGTATGCCATGCGCAACTTTGTTGACCTAAGTTTACCAAGTAAGAAAGCAGGCATGAAGTAATTCGAAACTCATACAATACCATGCCATAGACTTTCATACCAACTTACATCGCAAGCACGATTTACTCGTGCGGCGCTAACTACTTCCATCCACCCAAATCCCGACCCATTCAAATTACACCACACGAACTCTCTACGTACATCTTACACGGACCCAACTCACAGATTATACTTACTGTTACACTCCGCTCGGAGATGGGAATGGGTAGCTACCTAGCTACACAGGTCCACGGCACAGTTGCTCGATTAGGTGAATGGTGTAGTGTAAGCACGGCTGTGCATTTGAACAGTCGCGTCGGCCGAGCAGCCTTGGTATGAATGTTCGAGGAATTAGGGTATATGCAGGATTGAACATGAAATTTGTTACAAGTGAAAAATAAGAGAGCTGTTCAGGTCAAGTCAAACGTATGCCTACCTCCCAGCCCAATCACACATCCCCTTCCAACATCCCACTACATACACCCGCGCATCCCAACTACATACACTCCACGACCTCAAGACCAGCTTGCTACACAACAAAGCACCTAGATCCCGAACTGTGGAGAAGAATTATGGAGAAAAGACGAATCTGCCCATCAGTAGCTTGCAGCGTGCATTCACCGGATCGTGCTTGACCGGTTGGGCTCGGGGTCTTGGCTGCATGTGTATGCATTAGCTCGGGAGCGAGGTTGGCGCGGGAAAATGTGTATTCTGTATTCCCGAAATTTCAATCTGCAAAGATGATCTGGGATGTACTGTGGTAAAGCAGGATATGCGGATTGTATTATGTCGGGTACATGAGTATGCCGAGACACCGTTTTACAACAACCATAAGCCTCATTACCAACAGGCTACCACAGACACGTGCAAACATAAATCGTAAGCATAGAACTAAATAAGGGTATAAATAAAAATCCACCGAAAAGTCCACCAAAGAAGGAGAGTCCAAGTAAACGAAGTAACACCGCTGAGTGTAGCGGCGGAGGAGTTCATAAGTCATTCAAGCCCACCACCACATGCCCGGTGACGAGGCTATCAAACGTATTTTTGTGCGCGAAAGCGTTGAAAAGAGTTCTTGTGTGAACGCCGTAGGGAAATGTAGGTGTAGAATGCCGGAATTGCCGTGTCGTAAGATCGAGATCGAGTTTGCGATTTCGTGAGTTGAACGATGCGAATGCTGATGCTGATGTTGGCGGAGGAAGCAAGTCTACGCATTCGGCAACCAAAAGCTCAACAAGAACTCTCCAACAAGGCGACTCGTGTACTTTGTCTGGTTTGCGCACGAAATGCTGACACGTTGTTGTTGGCGAAGATAATCCGCTATATTCACGTCAGCACATGCCACATACCATCCAATGCGTCCAAGGAAAGGAAATGGGTAACTTACTATTCTCCCTAACCAACTGCGCAACCTGCCTCACAAACTCGACACTGCTCTTATCCCCAAACCCAACCTCCTTCTCCCAATCATGATCCGCGTTGACAAGCGGGTTATGTTTGCGATTATATTTCCAGCGGAAAATCTGCTGCACGAATAACATCCGATTATCAATCTCGCGACACGCTTCGTCCGCTAGGCCTTGTGCGTCGCGCTGATCCGTGCCCTCGGTCGTCGCCTTGGTGCTCTGGACCAGATGGATCGTCTTCTGCTGGTCTTCTAGCGCCATGCACATTCCCAGCACAGCGACGAAGGCCGCGAGCCACTTGTCGCAGCCTTTGGAGGATTTGAAGATTTGCTGCAGTTTGTTGAGGACGGCGGATTGGATGGTGCGTTGGAGGCGCGCGAAGAAGTATTTGAGTTGGCGGTTGGTCATGCGTGGGGAGGTGAAGTTGTCGGCGTAGGCGTGCAGGCCGGCGTATGAGTGCATGCGTTGTAGGGTCGAGTGTTTGCCTTCTTCGGCGATGGTTAGGGTGTGCGACATGATGAATGTTACGACGATCAGGCGGAAGACTTCGCGGAGGAGCTTTGCCTGTCTCTTGTTAGCGAGGAGTGGATGATGAGGGCGAATAGATTTACTTCGTCATCGTTCTTGGGCTTGACGCGCGTCATGAGCTTGAAGAGTTTCTGCTGAAAGTCGTTGTCGTCTTCCATCCAGCAGAGCTCGCCAAAGGCGTCGAGATGGTGGTCCACTATGCCATTGATGTACTTGTCATACGTCTTTTCCTCGTTGTGGTTGATGTGAACCATGCCAAGAGCAGGGCTCTGTTTCTTGACGGCCTTCCGTTTGCCAGTGATTTTATCAGTTACATACTGGATTTGCACCAGGAGCTCCTTTCCTCGCGGGATGAATTCGTATACTTTGACTGGAATGCGAGGCATGCTGTGCCCGCCGCATGTCATGTAGACGGTGAATTCGACATTGCCCCACTGGTGGATGTACTGCGACACAAAGTGCTTAAGATGCGCGTCCTCGTGCATCTGAGTGACGATTGCAGGGAGGAAGAACTGTGCAAGCTCAACGAGTTTCATGCGGACGCAGCCCAAACCGCAGTCGGCATTAGGTCGCTGTGACCGCTTCAAGCATCGTTCGCATGTTTCGCCCGGGCCACACTTGTCTCTCTGAAGCACGCAATGCCAGCACGCTTGGATTTTGCGCATATCGTGTGCAGCCTTGGCGACCTCAGGCTCCAGATGGGTTCCGAGCGCTCTACCGCCGTTCGTCTTGCCCGCGTTCTTTGCGGCAGTTGAGGCAGATTCGGGTTCTGGCGTGACACCAAAGGCGTTCTCTCGGGCATTCCGTGAAGAGCCATAATTGACGTGAAGAGTCGCGGTTGGCGCGGCATGCACTTGATCAAACTGTTGCACCGGGAAAGAGTCAATTATCATGCTCGAGTCTGATTGCTGGTAGGAGAACATCCCATCAGAGCTCGGGCTGCCGGCAGATGGGCTAATCGTTGGCTGAAACGGCGATCGTGGATAGTGACCGGTCGATGAATTGCCTGGTGACGATGGCGATTGCTGACCAGTAGTGATGTAGCTTTCTGTGAACAGCGACGACGACGCATCGTAATTGACAAAGTTCTGCTGATCAGGTGGTGGTGATGGCCTCGTCAATTGCATCTCGACCGGGCTTGGGTTCATTTGAATATGCGCCTGGGGTATCTGGATTTGAGGACGATGTACCAGGTTGTGCGACATGTTGAAGAAATTCTCTTGTGGTGGTCCCATCTGCTCGCTGGGTGAGATGAGATAGGTTGGATCAGTGTAGTTCATCCTCCAGGACTCTAGATCATGCAGATAATCGGCGTAGTTGAGTGGGTCGGTCTGAGCATCAAAGATCACGCCCCCAGTGCGAGGGGTCATGGAAGACCTGGAAGGGCCCTGACCATTCCAAGGGTCTAGACGAGTTGGTTGCGTAGTGTAATTTGCGTGATAGGTATTGTACTGGGGTTGTGTTGTTTGGAGGTTGTGCGCCTGCGGCATTTGGCTGCCGTATTGTGGTTGGTAACCCTGTACGGATGCGTGGAAAGCCGAGTCGATGGCTGTGGCCATCAATAAAGATCAACAGACTTCTAAACTAACATACCTTGGTTCGTGAAGGTGCCTTGCGGCGTAAAAATCATGCTCGTGTCCTCTGCTGGTATAGCATTATGTGATACCTGGGTCGACATGCTCATCTCGTTGTGATGATAGAAATTGCGGACATCCGCATCGAGCATCTCCACTTCGAATGAATCGCCGTCGGGGGTCCTCACAGACGTCGGAGAGTCGGAAGGGCTGACATTATCCCAGAGCAAATGTTCAGGCGGTTGGTCGCGAAGGGGTTCTGGGGGCCGTGAAGCGTTTCGACTCAGCGGCGGTGTTGTGGTGAGGGGGATCGGCGAGTGTCCAGTATGGTTGATTAGAGAATCTGTCGGCGTTTTCTCCCGTCCGGTGTCATAGTGGCCAAAGGCAAAGGTATGCGGATCGAAGAATGGTGGTTGCTGGAAGTGCTGGTATTGCTGAGAGTACGTTGACATGACGCGCAAATGGCTGCTGGGGGCAGCCGACCGAGACTAAAGCTTCTCTAGACCCCGCGCATCCGACGGCTCATAGAATGCCTTGGGAAATGATGCGCCTGCGCTCGATCCACCGACTGGCAGCCGTGAGGTCGCAAAGACAAACCGCTCGTATCCGCCCAGGCTTAACGTCAAAAGAGCGCAACAACAAACAAAACACAGCACAGAAGGTACGGCCAGAAGAGGGACCTCCTACAAGGTTCGAGGGACGGCGCGGAAGAAGAATCTGCTGTTTCAGAGCGGCTGAGGTCTGAGGTTCAGTTGGCGATTAGTCGAGCAACGAGGGAGCGCATCTTACTCTGCCCCGCGCGCACCGGTGAAGCACCCCTGTCAGTTCAGCTTAGCTGCATAACAACTGCAGAGCAGCCGGATGACACCAAACCACAAGAGACGCAAGTGGTGCAAATCAACAAGTGTTTGACGTTGAACTCAGAGACGGACCCGGCCGTTGCAAGCCCTATGAGCGCATACAGGCGCATTTTTTCCCTCTGTTCTTAGTGAGGAAGCGGTGGGGATGCTGAGGTACTCGAGTGCCTCAGGCTCTACGAGGCGTCGCAGAATGCACTGCGCCACGGTCGCTAAGCCAGCTTCATCAAAAAGCGGTGTTCTGTACGACAAATCGATTGCCGACAAAGACAGGAAGGGACCACGAGCTGGTTTTGGTGCGGCTCTGCTGCATTGACCGGTGGTTGGACATCATGCCAGCGCATTCTGCTTTCGCGAGGGAGGTGGCATGCGTCGAGACGCTCAAGCCAATCGTTTGCTCCTACGATGCGCGCCATCGCTGTGATGCTTCATTTCCACGGGAATGCGCATCGTTAAGACGGAAACAGTGCGATGCGTCTCGTCAAAGACCAGCGCACAGCATCGTGGCGCAGTTCTGGAGGAAGTCTTGAGGCGGACATCGCGGGTTAGACGAGCCTCGAAGCACGGTAGAACAAATTGCTGAGCCACAGTGTGTTTCCACCATTGCCGCAAGTGTCTGTCCTGTTTCAGATGGTGGTGTTCCGTGCTGGTGTGGTGTTGGTTGCTGGGTTGATCGGAAGGCGCCACTTCAAAAGCTTGTGTCCCACTGACCGCAAGTTCCCTCTCTGCCTCGCGGGACGCCGTCAAAAGTACCTAGTTACCCAGCTTACCTAGCCTACGTCACATTACACTTTTCACACTCAATCGCACAAGATGGGCGCTAACGGATCCACAGCAGCCCTGTAAAGCCATTTGGCGTGTTGGATGGCCTTGCTTCCGGTTCGTCCACTGGCCAGATTCCCCAGCTGCAAAAACGCACGTGATAGCCACAATGCAAACATCTACAGACAGAGAACATTGGTTGCCATACAGAACAATCTGAGCATGATAGACAAACAGTCTCCATCTGACGCCGTCTCGAGGGTGCGGCAAGAATAATGATGACCCCACTCCGAGCATTCCGCAGCCAATCATTGGCGTCACCTCAGTGGTCCGAAAATTCTCCACAGTCCTCTCGGAATAAGTTCCGGAGTATTCAATGACCGCCTTGCGATAACAACGTATGCTGCATCGTCGAAACATACCTTTTCCTTGATCCTTGACGCGCCCAGTCATCGTGAACATGCTACGGAGAAACGGAAAGCTTAGGTGAGTTGCCACTTCGGAGAAAACGGTTGTTACTTACTACCCAGATCGTGCGAGCCATGTCGCATCTCAAAGATCAAATGTGACCATGCCACTCCGACGTGCGCAAAATGCGAGGCGCGTGGCATGTCTGAACAAGTGCGTTTGATCATACTGCTCCACAGATGACCCGCATTGACGTGGTCGAAGTGCTTCTACCACCCGAACCCAATGACAAAGCCTGCTGGAACGCCACGCAAACGGCCAGAGCCTCGTCGTCGGAAGGGAAATTTACACTCGTCAGATGCAAACACCTCTCAAGGGCTACGGAGATTGACCTCTCTGGTGTTGAGCCCTCCAACATTGAGAAATGAAGTTGATACCACGGCTGTTAGTGGCACCTGGCCTACACCTCCAGAGACTACCCCTCGGACGACCCATACTGGCGCAGACACAGCTAGAAGCTTTTATCTGGGCTCTACAAGCTACGCCAGTGTGTTCACAGAAGACCGCCCCTTGCCAGACTCAGTACATCACCAGCCGTCCGAGCGAATGAGCCTGACGCCATCATCCATCTCAAGTAGATCAATCGGCGGCACACGCCATTGTCAAATGAGTGCTGGTCACACGGTAGTGGCGAGACTCTCTCCTTTCTCATTCTATGAGACGTCGCTGAAGATGTACTTCGAGACATCATTAGGCACTCCACTTCTCAGGCCGCTCATCATGTCTATGCTGCCCCAACTTCGTGATGATGTTCGTCAGCTCACGGCAGCTGGACCTGAAGCATCTCAGATGTACGTTCAGATGACAAAAAACACAGTCAAGCCTTTGAATGTACCACCGACCATGCTTCCATCGGAGTGGCACACACAAGTCACAGGTAGCAATTTACGATGGGAAACGCTAGGCCTGGTATTGGTGCTCGCTGCCTTCAACGCCCAATTTGCGCCTCCAGAAGATCCAATCTTTACGCTAGAAGATGGTGTGAAGCTCCACAAGGATGACTTTGTCGAGGACACAATCCAGGCTGTCAATGATTGCATCACCATCTGCCAGGTTCACGGAGCTGTCAACGACGTAATGGTGTGGCTAGTTTACATTCAAATGCTTGTTGTTAGCAATTTCTATGGAGACAATTGTGGGCAACACGTACCTTGAAAGTCTAGGTTTTCGCTAACATAATACACAGACCACGGTACATGGCGTCGCATTGGCGAGTCGATCTCGTGTATGTACGCTACCGGCATACACTGTGAATCTGAGAATGCCAGCCGTGAGCCTCCCTTCTTGAGGGAAGCCCGACGAAGAATACATGCAGCCATTTACCGGTCCGATAAGACTTTTGCCATTTTTTTCGGTCGCCCGCCAATGGTAAGTGATGCTGCACTGCAGCTTACATTTGCGGACAAGGCTGACGTGGTCAACCAATGCATAGATGGCATGGAGGTATAGTGATCGTAAGCAAATGTTCGATGTCAGCGAAGAAGCAGTCTGCTCAGACGACTCGGAAGACCTTGATCGAGCAATCGCAATGCTGGATCCTGCAGGTTGGAGTAAAGAAGGAAAACTCTATCCCGCTTCCATTCTCAGACTACGAACTCAACACGCCGTCTATAAAGAGCGTCTTCTGGAGCAGTCTTTGGCTGGTGACAAGGACCATGCTGTTATCTCCAACTTGCAGTATGTACAAGCGATCATTTTGCGTCCCCGACCAAGCTAATGGCGTAGGACAATTTCAGCGGAATGCACCCAATTCTGGGATTCTGTTCCAGCGCACCTGCGATATGACAGCTATACCGAAGAAGGCGCGTGGCATAGCCTAGGACCACGCGTCACATTCCGACTCATCTCTACATACCTGGACCATCTGCACATGCACTTTCAGATACAAAGGATGTTGCATCGACTGACGCAACAAGCCTTGCCTGATCTGCTGGACATCTCATTGAAACTACTTTCGACGGCCCTGGACTTGACGAAACCCAACAATAGCGCCATGTACGAAACCCGTCGACACTTCCCAACTACCATATTATTTTTCTGTATGCCAGCCGCTGGTGTCCTAGCTCTGGAACTCCGACGCTGCACCATCGAAAGATGTTCGTTGCCAAACACCATCTCACGCGCCGATATCATCCGCAACCTATCAGTGTTGACGTCGTGTTTGGAGTGGATTGTGCTGCCTGGCGATGGAAACCATAAGCTGTGCAGTGAGCTGAACAAAATGCTCACAATGGTGTTGGATGAGGTGCTCAACTACCAATCGCCCTCCGCCAATGAGCAACCCAACGGAAACGATGTGTTCTCTGGTGCTGGGAGTGGATTCTTCGATATGCCACTGATCGAGGGCTTGGAGCCCATACCGACCGAGGCTGAGGATTTCCTGAATTGGCTTGACAATGCGACGTGGAGCAATAATGTCACCTTATTCTAAGTTTCACGATCTACTGCAAAAAGTCGTCTGGCGACGTAAAGAACAATCTGTACATAAGTGACTAATAACATACGAGCCGTATGATTCGCGACGCTGTTACCTCGCCTTAGACTAAACCGTGTCGCCGCCATGTGGGCCACCATGATTGATAGACAAAAGTTTCACTTGATTGCCTTCACCTTGGGGAATCGAGCCGCAACAAAGGTCTGAACACCTGTATCTTGAATGGCCTCCGAGTATCTGAAGCCGATTGTTCCTTCTCAGGTTAGTCTTGAAGTCCTCACCTACTTCCAGCTTGGCGTCGTCATCGAGTTTATCAAGTAGCTGCCCTCGCGCGGATTACGCTCTAGAGGAATTTGGAAATAATGATTTAATTGTGAGTAATTGGTTAACCTAAGGTCTTCTACGCCATTTTCGTGGTCTGAACCATTCATGTGACTTCTTCGAAGAGGCAAGGTAGCCTGTGCTTGTGAAAAGCGTTGAACGACGATCACGGATGATCCTCAGGACACTGTCATACTGCAGCTGTCCATGTACGCCGAGTGCATTATGCAGACCCTATATGCTTTTTAGCGCCGGTGGCTCATCAGGCTGGCCGATGTGCGAAGTAGCGAGCTGGAAAGACGCCACAAAAGCGAATCGGAACTTTACCTTCAAGACGATGTCCAATGAAAGCTCATCTGACACATCGCACAATCTGCCATCGGAACCCCGCTCCTTTCGCTCTTCTATCACCGTTTTCGTTCACGTCGAGGACACTTCTGTGACCTTTGCTAACATTTCTCGACTTGTGGTTTTCTCGACGAAGAAAGAACACGCTCTGTCACACGAAGCTCGCAAATTATGAATTCCTCTTCGGTGTCAGGTAGGAGATCTTTGCATCCCAGATGCGCTTTGAGTGCGGACACTGCCACTCGGGAAGATATTACGATGCACACACTGCGACCTTCGCAGATTCAGAGCGACAATGAGCACGGATATTTGCTAGAAAACACCGGACAACGTGTGTGCGAAGAATCGAATCAAGACAACTCACATCATCCGTTGTCCTCAACTGTGGTCGGGTCGCATCGCCCACGACTGAACCCTATCAAGAGCTGGTGGCAAGAGGTCGCGCTTTCACTACTTACCATTGCTTTGCTAGTCACTATCATCTCAATGCTTAGAGCCTTTAACAATGAGCCACTTCCGAAATGGTCGGTCGGTCTCAACCTAAACACTGTTGTGGCACTATTGGCTACCTTGATAAGAAGCAGCCTTGCGATGGTAGTTGAAGAAGGTCAGTCGTCCTGTGTTCTAAGCAGAACTACCGCCTTAGTGTTCTAATAACATCTGCAGTACTCAGTCAAACCAAATGGACCTGGCAGCGCCACTCACGAGCTGTTGCCAACCTGGTCGCTTTCGATGAAGCCAGCCGTGGGCCACTGGGTTCTGCGGTACTATGGTTCAAAGTCGCCTTATCGAGCGGTCTAAGTAGACAGTCAATCACATCTTCGTAAGTTGCTCGCCTCAAGTTACTGACAGCATCATGTCAATAGCTTACATATTTGCCAACAGACAATTTTGCTCTGCATTCATCGCTAGTATTGTAGGTGTACTATCTTTGGCCGTCGGTGCATTCACCCAGCAGGCCGTTAAATCCGTGCCCTGTAATATCGCGGTTCCTGGTGCGAACGTGTCCCTTCCTTTGGTCTACGGAGCACTCGGTGGAATGTCAATGAGATTTGGAGCAGGACTTTTCGATGTTGACTTCGCAACTAAAGGACGATTATTTCGCGCTTTCACTGGGACAGATACGGAACGCCAGTTACTGATAAGGGGCTGCCCCACTGGTAATTGCACTTTCGACATGGTAGCTCCTGGAATTACTCACACCATGAGTGGATTTTGCAGCAAATGCCTGAATACGTCGCACAAAGTCTATGAAGCACAAGGACATTTGAACAATACACCCTATGATATTACGTTACGCCTCCCGACTGGACTAGCTGTTGGGCCAGTTCTACAGCGCCCAACATACGTACTTCAGACTGGGAGAGGTAGTAGTGATTGGCTTAAGACGGAGCTCGACAGTATGCCAGATTACTTCAAGGCCTTCAACTCGTCCGCCGCTACCGTCGACATCCTGAGTTTATCTACAGCTGGCTGCCAGTATTCGGAATTAAGGAATTCAATGGCCGCGTGGGACGATTATCAGTGCCCATTCCCCTCAGAACGGGCAAGCCGGAATAAAACCAAAGAGCTAAGAAACTTCAGCTGGAATGTGGCAGCTGCCAGCTGTGCACTGTATCCGTGCGTTCAGGATATGAAAGCTGAAATCAAGAATGGTATTCTACATGAAACCAAGGTCAACGAAAAAATAATCCCCCCAGTGAATTTAAGCGCAGAGGGAGATGTTGGTATGTTCATATCACCATGTTTCATCGATGGGGTGCGTTACGACATTCCGGAACCCTCCTCCACAACACCATCAAGTATAGGCTTGTCGGAAGCGGCCGGCCCACTCCCAGCTCAATGTTACTATTCCGTTCCGCGTTGGATCTTCATGACAATGGCTATCCAAGACTGGTTTGATGACCTTCTTGTAGGTAACTGCTCCATAGCTAATAATCAGGGAGACGGTGGACGGGTTAGGAGTTGGGCTCTGTGCGACGACGAGAGCAGACCCGGTGGGGGCTTGGGTGGAAGGTGGTGGCTATCTGGATTCTATAACCGCGGCAACGCCACATTTGAGAGTATCTCGACCATCATGGACGACGTCGCGACCGCTATAACAGACAGTCTTCGACTCGGTTCTATCGCGGAGTACGGTCTGAATGTCAACAACACCGTCAATGGAACAGTATGGCGGTCGGACGTGTGCACAGAGTTTAATTGGCGTTGGTTATTGTTCCCGGCATCGCTTATTGTCCTCACACTGGTCTCACTTGTGTCGATCATGGTATCGTCCGCTTATGATATGAGCAGAACTCCTGTCTGGAAGTCATCCATTTTGCCTTTTCTCTATCTAAGAAGGTCGGAGACATGTACAGACTTGCGCACGGACTCTTTGCAGGAGATGGAGAAGGCAGCGCGAGAAGAGCAGGTAGTGCTAAAGCGCGGTGATGAAGATCGATGGCAATTCGTCAAGACGAAGAAGCAGCTATAGATTAGCCACACGGCATGGCCATTATGAAAAGCCTCATAGTTACTGATGGGGATTTGTTGGGCGAAGCATCCTGGACCTGATGTAAGACTCAAGCTATTACTACTGAGTTGATCTGTATTTCGACTCCATATTCATGTGGAGTCTGGCGCATCGACGAATGTATCGTCATCTCTATAGCAGCATCATAATTTAAGTATCAAGTTCTCAAAGAACAATTTCTGCACTTAGTCAATGACTCGGTACCGGTATGCTAATGACTTTGACCGGCCCTAGTTCAGCCACGATGCATGATCTCCGGCGCGCGCTTGCCGGCGCTCACAAGCCGCCCGGGAATTTGATCAGAACCCGAGAGCTAGATGCTTCCTCAGTGACACCAGATGTTTCAAGCAAATAATATCAGGCGCTCCCAGTCGTGGTGATGGATTTTGTGGTAGACACCTCTCTTCAATCGACATGACTGCACAACCATCAATCCTCATTATAGGGGGTGGTGCTTTTAGTACCTCCACTGCATGTTATCTTGCACATAGGGCATATACCAAGAGCACAGTGCTCGATCGCTTCGCAACCCCCTCCAAAGATGCCGCAGCCAATGACCTCAACAAGATCGTGCGATTTGACTACACGAATCTACTTTACAGCAAGTTTGGTCTTGAAGCTATGAAAATCTGGGAAGTGCCGAATGGCCTGTTTTCTGGTTTGTTCCAACGTACTGGATGGATCATATCCGGGCATGGTTTGACGGCAGATTTGTTGAAGTCTGCGTACGAGACATCGCAGAAGGCGGGACGTGCGGGATTCAGATCTATCAGTAACGAAGAAACAAAAAAATGTTTCCACAATTCAGTGGGAAGTTCCATGTTTGGATGAATTTGTGGAGTCCGCAAGCCGGCTGGGTACGCACAATGTGCTGAACAGGTTATCGTCATGGAGCTGATACATATCCAGGTCCCATCGGGCCAAGCTCCGTTAAGAATGGCAACAGCATCCCAGGCAAGTGGCGTCAATTATTTTAGCCATGACGCAGGATGGGTCAAGAACCTCTTGTACGATGACCAGGCAAAATGCATTGGAGCGCTTGGGAACAATGGGCTGGTCCATTGGCTGATCTGATCATCCTTTGCACTGGGAAAATACGGCAGCGCTCAATGAAGCAAAGGAAGAGATCGATGCGCGATCTCATTGCGTTGGTGTGCTCCGGCTTAATCCGGAAGAGGTCGAGAAATGCTTGAATTCGTGGAGGCAGCTTATTTGTATATCAGACAAGGTCTACAACCAGACCACTTACTGCTATGCCTTAGCGAGACTATGAGAGCTGCCTGACAGCTTAGTACACCCGAAAAGAACTTGCCTTTCGCACTGTACTGCTCTATTGCGGCTCTTGGATACCGGGCGCGTTTCCCGGTCTCATCGCTGCAGGCATTACCGCCGATCTTGATGGTAAGCTGGGAACCTAGCGGTGAGTAGTACCTGCGAAGTGCTAGGCTGGTTTCCTGCCTCCCCTTATGAATAAGCGTCGACCACAAAATGACATTGCCATAAAGGTACGCACAATGGCGGTTGGTAGCTGATGTTGGTGAAGAGGACTGAACGTCTTCTGAGAAGTAGCGACTTCGACTCGGATTTCAATAATGCGTCAGCGACTATAAGACGTGGTTTCTCGTCGTTTTGATCTTCGGGGCAGTGTCTAGTGGCACCGTCAACTCGTACTTTCCCATCTGTGGTTGCCATGCTCGGCTACAGACAAACCGAGACACTTCTTTTGACCGCGCCACCATATCTTCTGTCATGTGTCGTCGCCCTACTGGTGTCTTTGAATGCGGACCGCACCAGCGAGCCCTACCTCAACTTCACGATTCCGCTGTGGACATCAACCGCCGGCTTCATCATTTCAGCATCGACAACAAACCTTGGGGCTCGCTACTTTTCCATGATGATCATGCTTCCTGGCGTTTACATGGCATTCACCGTTGGCCGTGCTTGGGCCGCAAACACCCTGCTACGTCTACCAGCCAAACGTGCGGCTGCACTGGCTTCGTGCAATTGTATCTCCAACTGTTCCAGCATCTATGGGCGGTCCCTGTACCCGAAGGACACGGCACCAAGGTATTTGATAACTATGGGCGTGAACGCGGGAACGTCGTTGATGTCCATCGTTGTCGCGACGATCTTCCGGTTTGTCCTGATTCGTTTGAATCGGAAGTTGGAAGTCATCGAAGATACAACCCCAAGTTCCAGAGGTGCGCAGGGCAGAGAGGGGACTGGAGACGAAAGATCGATGGCTGTGAAAGGCTTTCGATGCGTGTATTGACAGTGTAACAGGCCAGACAATCCTTTCGGAGGGACGAGGTTGGTTGCGGGGAAGGAAGAGAAGGGCTGAAATATGACGGAAGTTGGAAAAGACGTTGTTCCTCTTTGTTGCGTGATTAGACTGTGTTGTGACCAATGATCCGAGGCTACACAGGTACCTTGATTTTGAACTGCGATGCAACTCTTTGACCGATGGCTCATCGCGACTCGTGTTCGGGATGCAGGCACTCCTGCACCAGCAGGAAGTAGACCATTGCTCCCAGCCTGCAAATCCAATCTCCTCATGGAAATGCTCGTCAGGTATAAGCACATTTCTAATCCGAAATCCTTGTCGTCATTGCAAGATCTCATATGCAACAGTCTATTCCCGCAAGGGCGCGACCAACAAGCTACGCGTCTAGCGCCCTTTCGGAGTAAACCACTCATCCTCGCTCATCTCAGAATCTCACCAACCCATCGGCATAATTTTTTATTCCGAACCACTTACAACACATCAACGCAACAATATTAACATCATTGCATTATCAACGTGCTCAGGAATTGTCAAATCCGAAACCAAATGCAATCCTTAAGCTCCGACAAGCATTGACTCATAGCACATCCAAGCGCCGAACAGCAATGCTCACATGCGCTCGGACATATGCCCCTCGCGCACGCGTGACGACGCGCCAACGGTATTGGGCGCCCTATGCATGGCGCAAGTTTTGTGCTGACACTAGACTGAACATGTGTTGCTGCCTTGAGTCCGGCGGTAGGTGATGTGGTAAGCAAGCCTGAGGTATGGGGCTGTGGCTTGGGGTTTACTCCGAGCCGATAGGTTGTGCCTGAGGGCGGAGAAAGATTCGTCAGAGGGCGTGTCGGGATGCGAGGCGATGCGATGGGATGACGGGGCATTGGTGATTCAGAGGGTGTATAAGTTTGCTGGATGGCGCTGGTGGTGGGACGAAACAGCACGCCATCAACTTCACGGTGACAAAGGACAAGTGTATATCTAAGGAGACATCCCGACTTCATCGATATTATTCACATCTCCCTTTTCAAGAAATATCTCGAAAGAACAATCTAATACGTCGCAATGTCTTCCTCTCCACGATTCTCCACTTCAACCGCGTCTTCCGCAGACTCAATCGCACAATACAAGTCGGGGGCACTTCCACCGCGTCCGCAACCAAGGACTTTCGTTGACAAACTATTGCATCGCAACTGTATGTACCGTTTCTGCATCATTGTATTAATTTCAAGACTGACATATAAACAGCCTCATCATCTTCCTCGTCTCCTCAAACGCCCGAATCCAGAGCTCAGGCTGCAAGGGAGAATGAAGCCAAACACGCTGCGCGTGCGACGTACTTCTCGACGATGCATTGAACGCGGCAGTCGTTTATGCAGTGTATGATGGACAGTCTAGGGTATACCAGGATGGATGGAAGTTGACAGCAAATGGAGAATGAGGACAGGGAAATTCTAGACAGGCAAGCAGTGAGCAAAATCCCGATGTGTTGAGGCGTTAGTGGTATTGATTTTGGGGTTTGTACTTCTTGGGAAGATGGGCCATTTTCACATTTGACTCTTGAACATGCTTTGGTGGGACCAAATCGCATATATGATTACAATGCAGGTGTTACAGCTTGGTTCCATCTACTCAATCCGTGCATGTCTTCGGTTTGTCCACCATGAATGCGAGCTCGACTTCGCTCACGGCAAGGTGGTTCCGTCGAGTTTTGAGTCCCGAGCAGATGCTTTGGCAAATGCCCTGTGAGTATGAGATTGACGTGTGACTGCATTGGAAGCTTCTGCGTGGACCGCGCCTGCACGTGAGGACGCGATGTGGCGTGGCGTATTCGGTCCGATTCGCGTCCGGTGGAAGGTTCCAAGGCTCAATGCGAGACTACTCGTCGTCGCAGTTGCGAACCACAATATGACCTATCGAACTCGAGTGACAGTGTATTACAACCCCTCACAGACCGTACAGCCACCTTCTCTCATCAACCATCTTTTATGAATTATCATCCACACCCGTCGACACATGCACAGCGAGGGGATATGCCTCCGCGCAGTCCCGCCCGGAGGGGGTCGCGACTGCTCGACCTCAATTGCACGCCGCCCTTTGGCCTGGACATGTATCGGCGAAGTCTGGGTCCACCCGAGCGGGTGCCAGTTCGGACGGACCGGGTGATAGGCGAACAATTGCGAACACGCTTGGACGAGGAACGCGATCGCATGCTTCGCAATCCGACCGGGGCCGGTGTGCAACCCCTCGACGGCTTGTTCAGACCACGCATCGAGGTCGAATGGGTGGCGGCCAAATCCAACAAGCAAGGTCTTCCGGTGTATCCGTATGCGCCGGTGGTGAGTGTCACGCCGCAGCAACCACCTGTCCCACCAGAACATTCCAGTAGCGCATATGAGCCAGTAGCTGGCGACATAGCTACATATCCGCCGGCGCTGCGCGAAGCTCTCGACCGCGCCAATGCCACTTCAGCCCTGGAACGACCACCGAGGCAAACACGAGTATTCCGGGTTCTCCACTCTACACACAGCGATTATATGGGAAATGACACCACGGAAGTGGCAAGGTGTGCGAGTGCTGCTGAAGCGAATCAGAAAGTAGCGGAATACTTTGTTGATACGTTCAGGAATGGCTCAATGCTGGAGGAACCGGACTTCCACGTCAGCGCCACAGGTACATTGCAATGCGAGGTCTTGACGGATGGGTCGATGGGCGGCTTCGAGGAAATATGGGTGAAGCAGGATGCCGTGTGAGGCAAGGCGGCGGGGGGTGCGGTTTGATTTGGTCGGGGCGTTTGGACGGCGTTTCGGTGACGGTTCATTCTTATGTGTCGTATGGTTAACGCATATCTCATTCAGCCTTCAGAAGAAGACTGGCTTATTCATTAAACGTCGAACCACAAAGTACCATTGTAGCAATATGACAGCGTGCGGAATGACTTATACAGCAAAGCCGAGCTTTGAGATCGCTCTTGAAAAGCGATCTCAAAGCTCTGCATAAATGATGCCCGCGCTGTAGTTCAAGCGTGTCACTCGCCGATTTGTCTTATTTCCCTGTGCCTCAGATAGTCTTCTTCTGCTTCATCGCGTCTTCCTGACATCTGTGCTTCTCTTGAAGCCCAGCTCCAGCAGAAACCCAAGCCTCAGCAGGAACGGTGCCAGCGACAATACCATTGCCAATGCATCTTTCCCCTGCCACAGCCATGGAGTTAGGAATTCCTGTGTGCCCATCGCCGCCCACGTCGCATGTATGTGTCCTGCATCGCACGCCGCCAGCGCAATTATTACCGCTTTCCACGTTCGTACGTCGTCGGCGACTCGAAGGACAAGGAGTTCGATGATCGCGAACATGAGATACGTCGACGCGAGCTGGTCGCATATAATCTGTGCTTCGGGAGCATAGCGCGAGGTTCGAGGCATATATGCAAAGTACTGTTCAGGGCGCCAGTGGAGTTTGTACGTGCCACCGAGGGCCATACACGGCTCGATCCAGAGATGCCATATTCGATACACGAGAGGTATGTAAGACGGCGGTCTTCTCGGAGTGTTCGGCGTGCTCGGTGATGTCGCGTATTTGTCGTGGTGTTGTGGTGGTGTTTGCTACATGGATCAGCGGTGCGGAGACGAGACACAAGTCCGTGGGCGAGCGATTGGTGGGAACGTGCCCCTGCTTTCGACACCCTGCACAAACATACCTGATTCGGAAGGTTGGAATCATCAGAGGAGGAATATGATCCCAGGGCGGATGACCAACCATTTGTTGCTGCCATGATTCAGCGTACTTTGTAGCTGTGGGTGGTCGGATAGCTAGGTCGTCCACTGTCCTTCTTTACGGTACAAGACGTCTTGCGTACGAACGCTAGCCGCGCAATCGTCTGTTGCACTTGCACGACGTTATTGACGTGCCCCCTTGCTTCATTGGGTGGCTCGTTATAGATGTCTTGCTCATGGTTATGCCGTTCTGCCCGATCGCATGTGATTGCATCTTTCTGCCAGTACGCAAAGCGATCGCGCCTCCATTATCGAAGTCATAGCAGGCGAAATTTAATAGCATGTAGTACACAAGGCGTCTCAGGTATCAGATGCTCAGATTTAGAATGCCAAGGTATTCATGAATTTTGGCTAAGCATAAGACTCACGGCAGGGTTCGATGAGAAGACTACGAGGGAAATTGAACACGTACTGATGCGGGGGCTGGCGATGAATCGGGATAATTCGGGCACAATTCACAAATCCCGAACAACGTTGATTTGAGGGAAGCGAGCATAAGCTGTTCTGTTTATTAGACGTCTCTACACATTTTTCGAAATACAAGGTCGTTGGCCTCAACATGGCTTGTAATCGCAATGGATTTTTGATTATTAGGAGAGGACTCCGTCAATGTTAAAACGGTGTGGTATATGCACCAACCAGCACTTCATGCATGGCTGAGCTTTCTGTATTGGTAACATCGTATTCTTCGCAAAGCATCGTATTGTTGCATTGCCATAGCGGGCCTGCCTGCCAAGCTGATCTGCCCGTCCGGTACCTGAACAAGCAGCGCACTTCACGTGGGATGCTTCAGACTGCACTCCCGAAGACAGCCGGAGGTGTCAAATGCGGTAATTTTCTTTGCAGCTCAAATGTCTGATCAACCCCAATTGGCGGTCGAGACCTACCAGGGGACCCTAGATAGACTGGTGGCACCCAAGCTATCACGGCGTGCGTGGGGCCCTGCATGGAACTTTTACAAAAAACCTGCGTAGCCATGATGCAGCTTGATGGTACCACCAGCTGTGCCCCAGTCAATTTCGAGTTGGGGCATCCTTTGATTGTGAGACAGCTGTCAAAATGGCGAGCCCCTGCACGCTCAGCTGTGCCTGCCCGCGGCCCCCGCGATGACGTCGGAATTTCTGGTCCGCCCTGAAGCTGGGCAGAAAGGAACAAGTCGGCGCTGCTCGTCCTACGGTGAGCAGCGGGCACGGAACAACCAAGGCAATCTACGCCAGACGGCACAGACACGCTCGTTTGTACTTAAGTACACGGTACGCTGTTTGTTTCGCGCAATAGGAGAGCCTTCCGAGCGCACGCGTAGTCTTGCGATTCTGCCCTGGATGAGACCCTACACCGATCACGTCGCTGGAACTTTCTACCTCACCCGACCGCCAACACAACTTCACCTCAAGCCCGCGCCAGTACATCCACTTTCCTCCACATCTTTCACCTAAATCCAACCACCATCCCTACGGTATTGCTAGACAATCACCTTCGCAACGTCAGGCGCGCACGCCAAACCATCGCCCAGCATGACCACCTTCGTCTGCTCCCTGTAAGTGGCCTCTTGTTTGCTCCCCTGCGATGCTTAAAAGAAGCACTTGAAGCTCCATGCTTTGCTGTACGAAACGCTAACTATATACGCCAGATTTCTCCCCAACACAGTCGACTTTAAGCAGGATAAAGAGGAGGACCCCGCAACCATCACTGAAGATCCAGAGTCTGCTCCACCCAACCTCAGTGACATTGGGAGAAAGGCATCAATTAACAGTATCCACAGCAAGAAAGATGAGCCACCGAGTGTACTCCGGCGCGCACCGCCTTCGCACATCAACCTGCCTAGGCGCGCAACCCTGAATATACTCGAGCAGGAAGAACTCTTCACACCAGGACAACCTAGCGCAGCTACTCACTTCCCAAACCCGCGCGATCCAAAAGGCTTGGTCCGTAGCGACGCTCACGTCCCCGATTGGGGCCTGAGTAACCTCTTATTCAACCAACCGCAGTCGCGAGCCGACCCTGCACCGCCCGACACAATCCTCGCATACACAAAGTCGCATGGGAAGACTCCGAGTAGGCGGCCAAAGGGCTCTCGCACAAACAAGAACGGCGCAGATCCCCGTTGGGCAAAGGAGTACTCGATCGAACCCGCCGTCCAAGGCAATGGTGGTTTGGTTAACGCAATTCGCCAGGCCCTTGCCAGTGAACGCATCCATGATGTTCTCTTCGTCGGCTTGGTCGGTTTCCCTACTGATCAGCTAATGGAAGACCGCAAGATGGAAATCACTGGAAAGCTGGAAGAGGAGTTCGCGTCGCTTGCCGTCATGGTCGCCGACAAGGACTTTGACGGCCACTACGCACACTACTGCAAGACAATTCTCTGGCCAGTCTTTCACTACGTGATCCCTGACCACCCCAAGAGCAAAGCTTTTCTGGATCACTCCTGGGTCTACTACGTCAAGATCAACCAGGCCTTTGCAGACAAGGTGATCCAGAACTACAAGCGCGGCGACATCATCTGGATCCACGACTACCACCTGTGCCTCGTGCCTCAGATGCTTCGCGCCAAGTTGCCCGATGCCCAGATCGGCTTTTTCCTACATACCGCTTTCCCTTCGTCAGAGGTGTTCCGATGCCTCGCGGCGCGGACGGAGCTACTGAACGGTATGCTTGGTGCGAACCTTGTTGCTTTCCAGACACACGAGTACGCACACCACTTCCTCCAGACCTGCAGCCGAATCCTATCCGTCGAGGCTACCGAGGACGGAGTCCAGCTGGAGAACCGCTTTGTCAATGTGTGGTCGTCGCCCATCGGCATCGACCCCCAGGCAATGTTCAGGCAGCGATCGGAACCAGAGGTCAAGCAGTGGATCCAGACTATGTTGAAGCGATACGAAGGCAAGAAGGTTATCGTGGCGCGCGACAAGCTCGACAGCATCCGCGGCGTACGACAAAAGCTTTTGGCCTTCGAGCTCTTCCTGAATAAGTACCCAGAGTGGAAGGACAAGGTTGTTCTGATCCAGGTCGCAACGTCAACTACAGACGACGCAGAGCTCGCGGCGACATGCTCGGAAATTGTCACGCGCATAGACGCCACGCACTCCACCCTGACACATAATCCATTGGTGTTCCTGAGACAGGACATCCCCTTCTCACAGTTCATGGCTCTGCTGTCTGTCGCTGACGCGCTTGCAATTACTAGCTTGCGCGAAGGTATGAACCTCACCGTCCACGAATTCATCACCTGCCAGGATGGCGGACACAGCCCGAAGAAGCATGGACCAGTCATCCTCAGCGAATTTACCGGCAGCGCAGCCATGTTTGAAGGCGCGGAACTTGCTGTCAATCCATGGGACTACAACGGCATCGCCGAGGCGTTTAGGATTGCCCTCGAGATGACCGAAGAAGAGAAAGAGCGGCGATTCTGCCAGATGCGTGGCATTGTCATGCACCACACGGGCGAGTTCTGGGTCGACAATTTGAGTACTCATCTTGCCAAGGTTCACGAGGAGCAATTCAGCCGCGACACCATGTCCATTCCGCGACTTTCTGCCGCCAATCTGACGAGGGCCTACGAGTCGACCTGGAATCGACTCTTCATCCTGGATTACGAAGGTACTCTTGCTTCCTATGGATCAGTCAGCAACACCGTCATCGCTAGTACCGAGCGGGTTATCGACATCCTCAACGATCTTGTCGCAGACGAGCACAACGTGGTGTATGTCATGAGCGGTCGCACGGTCGAGGAGACTGAACTCATCTTCAACCGTGTGAAGGGTCTCGGGTTGATCGCTGAGAATGGTTGCTTCCTCCGCGAGCCCAAATCGGATGAATGGACTCAGTTCCCTAATCAGGAGAAGACAGCCAAGTGGCAGGAGTCGTGCAAGTCGATTCTGCAATACTACCTCGAGCGTGTTGAAGGCAGCTACTTGGAGACGAAGCAATGCTCACTGATCTTCCACTACGAGAAAGCGAACGACAACGATGCGTCAAGTCGACATGCTGGTGATTGCGCTAACCACATCAACGACGCTTGTGAGCAGCAGCGCGTCAAGGCTGTTCCCACCAAGGACTCGGTAATCATTGAGCCGATCGACTTCGACAAGGCGACTGCGGCGCAGCACATTTTCAAGAAGTATGCGGAGACAGACCGGCCGGATTTCATATTCGTCGCTGGTAACGATCGCAGCGACGAGGGAGTCTTCCGCTGGGCTAAGCAGCTCAAGGACGACTGGCTCGTTCACAGCGTCCAGACTGTGACTGTTGGCAATCGCAATTCCATCGCGATGTCCACCCTCACCAACGGCTCCACAGGTAAGCTTATTCCACAATACCCATCCTTGGCAACTGCCACGCTAACAATTCACACAGGACTACTCAGTGTTCTGACCAAGCTCTCCAAGATTAAAACCACTTAGGGCAGAGGTCAACGACCCAAGGGAGCGAGTGGCCTACGTTCTACTCTCGTCTCAGATTGAGCCTTGCGTTCTTATTTCTTTTCATCAGCGATCGCGGCATAGACACGCAACGCAGCGTGCTCGGGTGAATGAATGCATGAATTTCTCACGAAAGGATACCACGATGATCAAGCGTCAAAGCGTGCATAGGCGGAGTACGGACGTTCTCTTTTCAATGCAAGGGTTCTAGCTCCGTAGCAATGCCACAGACTTTCTCAATTACAAAGGTGCACTCGCTTGAATCTAGTAATGATGAACTGCAACTTTTTCGCGTGACTAAACGTTCTATACGGTAGATCTTAGAGCTGTCCTTGCTTCGCGATAGAATTGAGGCTGGAGAGTGGGCCGGGCGTGTCATGCGCCACCGGCACGACAGTTCCGAGCGAGACAGCATCCCCGCAATTGCGTGCCAAGCGGACGAGATCGCCTGAGAACGCGTCAAACCGATCACCCCGACGTCATACCTTGAGAGGAACAGGCTTCACGCAAGCAGCAAGCGGCTGTAACGGCTCTTTTGGCGACGAATTGGGATACTGTTGCAAAGCCAAGTGGAGCATAATTGGATGCTTATGGTCGGGAATCCTGCCTCTCACGCCTGTACATACGTCAATTGTAAACACGGACGACACTGTCCCTTACTGTTGTTCAGCGGGTCGCACCTGGCCCACACCAATTCAAGCTTTCTCTCTCACAGTCTTGCTCTGCACGTTCATTCTTTAGCGACTCAATCACGACTTACGGCGACACGAAGCTACGAACAGCTAATTGAGCAGGGCACCAACTACCCCCTCACCGCGACTTAACCGCGAACAAGGACCGCAATACGACCACAGTATCAAGCACAATTTAGCCCAATATGTCGGGTGTCGAAGACGTAGAGGACCAGCGCCGGTCGTACCGAGCTCCACACAATGCCCGCAACCCGATACCCACAATTTCAAAGTACCGTGAAGAGCAGCAGCGGAGGCAGGAGCAATATGGCCAGCCTGAAGACGAAGCAAACGATGACGGTGGCCGCTCAGCACGCGACAAGCTCGGGGATGCTTATAATGCCTTCACAGGCAAGGGCGACGACGAGATCCATGACGGGCAGGCTCCATACGAAGCAGAGAACAAGAATTTACAGTCGGCAGACATAGACGAGGCAGATGACCACTCAGGCCAAACTGCTAACCAAAAATCTAAGCAGTTGCCCCAAGACACAGACGATGATGAGGATGTCCAAGACACCACAGAAGGACAACTGCATGAATCGGACCCGAAGAAGGCGCGCAAGAACATGAAAAAGTTCAAGGCGGACGGCACAGAGCGGGAAGTCACAGATCCCATTACGCATTTACCAGTAAAGATCCACGACTTCACGGACAAGGACTTGAAGCGGACACAGAAGAACAATCCTCCCGCGGGCTCCGAGCCGCGAACAATGACTGGCATGGACGCTATTGACAAGAGCGATGAGCACTTAGAGGCAGAGGAACAGGAGTCCAAGGATGCACACACCGCCATGGAAGTTCTCTTCCCGCCGCCCGACTTCGAAATGACCCGCACCGAGATTACGACTGTATACACACAAGCCCTGACCGCCGGCCTAATAGGCGTCGCTGTGAGCTTGGTTGTAGTGGACGCGCTGTTCTGGCCGAGCCGGCGCATGACTGGCTGGAAAGGACAAATGTGGAAGGGTATACAGCTGGTGACCATGCTGGCCGTGGCAACAGGCGTGTCGTTGTTTATACGGCAGTGGACGCGCAACAGGATAAAGAACGTATGGGACGTTGAGGTCTGGCAGGCGGAGCGGCGGCGCGGCCAGAAGTTGGCGCGTAGTCAGACTGCGGAGAGTGCCCAATGGCTGAACTCATTATTTGCTTCGGTGTGGCCGCTGATCAATCCGGATCTGTTCACCAGCATATCGGACACACTTGAGGTACGAGAGACTGTGCGTCGTGTATATGGCAGTGCTAATAAAGACAGGATGTCATGCAAGCTTCATTACCTAGCATGGTGCGCATGGTCGCGGTCGAAGATATCGGCCAGGGCAGCGAAGCACTCCGCATCCTCGGCGTACGATGGCTGCCGACCGGCGCCGCTGCTCGGTCTGTGAGCTCAGACGGAAAGCTCAAATCTTCACACCAGGAAAAAGACGATCGCACTGTTCAGGACGACGGCGAGGGCCAAGGCGAAGGTGGCTTGCAGAGGCAAGATACGATGGAGGCTGAGGAAGGTGACTTTGTCAATGTGGAGATCGCGTTCGCATACCGACCGTCGACTGGGCGAGGTATCAAGTCGCGTGCGAAGCATGCCCATCTCTACCTGGCCTTCTACCTGCCAGGAAAGGTCAAGCTGCGTGAGTTGGCCAAATTGTATCATTTGAGATAGAGAGCTAACATGACACAGCTGTGTGGGTTGAGCTTACTGGTATGGTCGGTGTTATTCGCTTGCGTCTACAACTTTGTCCTGACCCACCATTTTTCTCGATATGCACCATGTCATTTCTCGGACAACCCAAGGTCACACTATCCTGCGTCCCACTGATCAAGAAAGGCCCAAATCTCATGGACGTACCTCTAATCAGCAGTTTCGTGCAGTCCTCGATGGACGCCGCGCTGGCCGAATACGTTGCACCCAAGTCGCTTACACTGGATCTAAAGGACATGATGATGGGCGATGACTTCAAGAAAGATACGGTCGCTCAGGGTGTTATTGTCGTGCGTATCAAGCACGCGTACGACTTCAAGGAGGGAGATGGCGGGCTCGGGCCACTGAAGAAGGGCTCTGCAGACCCGTATGTTACAGTCGGCTGGGCGAAGTTTGGAAAGCCTGTGTGGTCAACACGCGTTCTGCAAAATAATATGGAACCATATTGGGACGAGATGTGCTTTGTCACCGTTACACCGCAGGAGTTGAATGTTGATGAGAGGCTGCGACTACAGCTTTGGGACTCTGATCGCACTACAGCAGACGACGACTTGGGACGTATTGAAGTCGATTTGAAAGAAATCATGAAGGGTGAGGAGACAAACGGCAAGATACACGACCGAGAAGATGGCTTCAAGGCTATGAAGGCCGGCGAAGGCATGCCTGGGAAATTGAGCTGGAGCATCGGATACTTTTCCAAGACGCGGATTACCGACGACCAGCTGCTGGCTCAGAACGAGGATCCGGACATCAAGAGCATGGATCAACTGAAGAAGAAGGTCTACGCAGAAGCAGAGCAGAAATTGCGGGAGGCGAGCAAAGACCATCAGCATGAGGTTGAACAGCAAAAGTCAGAAGACTTGCGCGCTCGCCAGGATCAGCTTATCATCGCTTCGCCACCATCTGAGGACTATCCGTCTGGCATCCTGAGTATACAGATTCATCAGATTACCGGGCTGCAGCTTGAGGTCCTGAATAAGAACAAGGCTGACGAGAAGGGCGAGGAGAGTGATGAGCAAGAAGAGGGCGAAGATTTGCCTTCGTCATATTGCACCATCATTCTCAACCACAAGAAAGTCTTCAAGACACGGACCAAGCCTAAGAACAGCAAGCCCTTCTTCAACGCAGGCTGCGAGCGATTCATCCGCGATGTCAGAAATACCGAGGTGCACATCGCTGTTCGCGACATGCGCGTCCACGAAGATGATCCGCTTCTGGGCATCGTTTATCTCCCTCTCGAGAAGGTCTTTCACAAGCGTAGCCAGATTGTCTCCACATTCCCGCTATCAGGTGGTGTAGGGTACGGCCGCGCCCGTATTTCCATGGTCTTCCGGAGTGTTCAGCTGCAAGTACCCAAACCCATGTTAGGCTGGGACTATGGCACTCTCGACATCAAGTCCACCATCAAAGGCATCGATGTTCCTCAAGATCTCCAGAAGATGAGACTGAAAGTCCGCACTCGCACCTCCCGAGGCAAGCTGCAATCACGCGGCCAGGATGAATGGCGCACAAAGGACGACAAACCTATCCGCCTGCCCGTTAAGTACCGCTACGCTGCACCTATGATAGTCGAGTTCCGCCAAGACGCCACATTGAAAGATCACACCGCCGCCTTTGCGATCCTTTGGCTCAAAGATGTCCCAGACAACGAGCAACAAACTGTCCGACTCCTCATCTGGAAAGGCGACGTCAAGCGCGCGCAAGACAACATCCTCCCCTCATACGGCGACAAGATCGGCGAACTCGAAGTCACGCTCACATTCTGGTCCGGCCTCTCCGGCTACCACGAGAAATTCTCAAAAGGCGACAAACACATGGGCCAAGTCATGGAAGTCCTCGACGTCGCAAACGACCAAGAATGGAGCGACTGGGACGACTCCGACGGACCGCAAGATACTGCAAAACCCGGAATATCCTCCTCCAACAACGACTCCTCCGACTCCGACACCTCGTCCTCGGATTCCGACGATTCTTCAAATTTCTTACCGGATTTCTTACAGAAGGATAAAAAGAGTGATTCTAAGCTTAGTGAGAATGGCTCGAGAAGCGGCCCGATCGACCAGTTGAAAGATTATAAAAACAATGCGAAACAATTGCATAGGAAGAATCGCGGCGCGATGCAGTGGAAGGGGCCGAGGACGTTGGCGTGGATGAAACATGTGGGGGATCGCGGGAAGCATAAGGTTGAGGGGCTGTTTAAACATCATGAGAGGAGTGGGGCGGGGATTGAGACGGAGGCGTAGAGGAGTGTGTATATACGGTCGTTGAGAATTTGGGGGTTTGAAAGGGATTTACAGGACGTAGTGGCTGGGTTGGAGAAGCTTTATGTTTTATTTCGCGGATGAAAGCATGGAGCGGATGTTGACAAAAAGCGTTTTTGACTTGTGCGGACTAGCAATACGTCCTGTAGCTGGAAAGCCATATAATGTAGGCTATACAAGAGTTCAACATGACAATCTCTACTTCAAGAGCATAATCTCACTCTGCATCAATTCGAAACAAAACACACCATTCAATTCACCAACTCTATTTTTTATTCTTTGTCCAAAAACCTACCCAAGCCCCTCCGTCCTCTCCACAACCACCACCTCAGCTACTTCCACACCTACCTCAAAGCCGACTTAACAAACCAAGCCTCCCACCTCTCCCCTCCCCAACCCCACCCCCTCGCCCTCTCACCACACTCACACCGCCTCACACAACCCCACTTCACCTTCATCATCCCCGTCCCAGTCTCCCGCACGCGCCCTACCTTCGCGCGCCAACTCAACCCACATCCCCGACACACATGCACGACGGGTATCTCGCGGATCCCGCGCGGCGTGTCGTATGCCGTGGACCATGTCTCCTCGCCGCTGGACGGCCAGGCTTGGAGGTGGCGTGGGCGACATGTGGCGCAGAGGATGTGTGTGCATGTGTTGCAGCGGAGTGTGCCGAGGGGGTGTGCGGACGGAGGGGGGTGGATGGTTAGAGTGTTTGTGTTGGCGCAGATGTGGCAGGTCCAGTTGGAGGTTGTTAGTGCGTGGGGAGTAGTTTGGGGTAGAAGTTGTTGGTTTTGGGTGGTAGGTGTAGACATTGTTGAATGTAGGGAGTGTTGCTGGGATATGTGTTTGGTGGTGTTAGGGTTGTTGATGTTGAGTGTAATCGGTGGGATGAGTGAATAATAAAAGGGGAATAGTTTGAAAGGATAGAGATATATTTGGCTAAAGGTAGCATTGTGTATGTATGTAGTTTAAATAGGCACTGATGTTAGAGTTTGGGAGCTTACAACGTGTTTTTACACGGTGTGCATTGCTTACATACATGGTCATGACCTCCTCGATCATTTTTCTTGACACCGATCTTACCCCGTCATGCTTGAAGACATGGTCCAGGCGGAGGTATCCTACAACATCACAGTCATGGCAGTCACATATCAGGAGCTCTCGTCGCGAAGAAGTTAAATAAAGAGTACCATGTATACAGCTACCATACTACACACACGCCAGCAAAGCCACCAGAAATGCTCCGAAGGCACACAAGCTACACCAAAATCTTATCCTCTCGCCGCCATGGCCTTCGCCTTTCTCTCCGCCCTCTTCTTCTCCTTGTCGGCCCTACCCGCCTTACTGCTCCTCGCCGGCGGCGCAAGCAATCCCTCCACCAATCTCAACCTCCTTCCACCCTTCTGGCCTCTCTCTGGCGCTCTATCGCCGTCCTCCGGCGGCGTCACCACAATCTCCGGCAGCGACGCCAGAAGTCGGACCCATGCGCGCTCGCGCTTTTCGAGCTTGATGCCGAATTTGGCCAAGACGGGCGAATGCTCACCATTGATAAGCATGTTGGCGAGCAAGGCGAAACGGGTACCGCGGAGGAATGGAGCGAAGGCGGTGCGTTCGGCGAGAGGGAGTTGGGCGAGTCGGCGCCTCATGATGAAGTACATGAGTTTGTGGAGGGCGAAGGCGGGTTTGAGGAGGGTGATCGAGGGACGCGAATCGCCATCGTTAGTGCCAGGTTGTGGCAGCGGGAGGGAGTTGAAGAGCGCACAATTGCGCGAGACAATGCGGTGTAGCTGAACAGCATTAGTTCGTTATGTGGTGTGTGGAGAGGGAATGGGGTTTCACTCACAGCGAGCAGCATTTCTGCCAGCCAAAGCTCTGGACGGCGACGAGAAGCCAGAAGAGATCGAGCACCAGCGCGAAGATGTCGAGGAGTTGGAGCGCGACGATGAGGAGATGCATTTTGTCGTCGCGTTGGATGTGGATGTGCTTGTGGTGGTTGAGGATGGCGACTCAAAGTAGAGGGCGGTTTTGTCAACGAAGCGCTAAGGTAGACAGAAAAGTCGAGGTGAACGAGAAATGAAAGATCGATATCAAATTAGAGTTATTATGATGTCCTGAAAGCTCAGCTCGAAAAATTTCGCATTCACCCTTCTCCGATGCTCAGCGGTTATTGCTCTTCAGAACTCGCGTCCCGCGAGATGAGTGCTTGGAGCGGGCTGTATGGCCTTGTGCTCCCGATTTAATATGCTCCGAAGGCTCTCAACCTTTGAAAGAAGTGGTGTCACAATCAGGGTGGGCATTTCAGAAGTGTCCACAAACAGTTGAGATTCTTTGCGCGCCCATTCACACTGAGTGAGCACCTTAAGTAGATTCATACTATGGACTCATCAAAACGTGCTTATAGATTGCGCATATGAAGTTTTCAAACGTGTGCGGCAAGAAGCGAATGTCGAGATGGCGCGTATACACAGTGTGACATGAGAGCTTCAGCAGACCACAGATTGTGTAAAGCATGTTCACAATGCTCTTATGAGAGCCCAAAGTTGCGACAGAGCTTTCGACTCGCTGCGGATATATTAGCACATATACCAGCCACTTCATGGTTCCTGTAGCATTTCAGGCATGCCATTGGCGCTCACAGTGACGGTGTTATATACTCAGATGCAGTTCGATTGATTGTTTTGCACGTCGAGCAGGGAAGCCTGAAGTATAATTACGACCACCCTACAGAAGGGCTGAGGCGGTGCAATGATGAAGCGATGTGATGAGGTGATGATATGTGCCTGGCTGATGAGATAGGACATTGAAGCCTGAGAAGGCACAATGGTGCTTGCTTCGATAGCGAGTTTCTGGAGCATAATGATCCTTCCAACCTGCTCTGTGCATGCAACTGCGCGTTTGATATACGGTACGTGCGCCCAGAGAAGTAGCGGTGACAAAGTTGGCAATAGATATGAAGCGACGCGTTTGTACATTACATTCAGCGATCGAGTGGGTTTCTCCCCAATCTCCAGCAACCACATATAAAACTCCTGAACTCTCCTAGTACTGAAACCCGACAACAGAGGGAATATGGTGCCTACCATACGACCCAAAGCATTGAGCGATGCATGATGAGTCTCATGTTGTGCATCTTGAATAATTGACTTCTAGCCCTTGCAAGACTGTGTCCGATTCGGCGAGTCACAGGCTAGCAAATTGGATCATAGTACGTCCATCTCGATTGTGAGATCCATTCATGCGTACTATACGGCGGAGGTGATCTGCGTCGAGTCACTCGGGCCTTGAAAGAAGCGCTAACTAAGGTACCAGATCTTGATACAGTTGTGCTGCCTACGAAGGACGGTGTTATGCAGTAAGAGCAAGGTCAAAAGAAGAATATGTGGTACCGCCGCAAGACATCTTCCTCGAAGCTCGAGCAAGCCCAAGCTTTCGATGACAAAGAAGCAGGATGGCAAAAACAAGAGGGTGAGCTCTTGTTGTCACGCATCCTATATGGCAGCCAGCACGTCTCCCCTGTGTCCCTTGCGGGATTCAGATTGAGAGACACACTGAAGTCGGCCCTTGTTTATTTTGAGGTGATCTCAATGACATGGTCGATCAGTGGCTAGCTGATGTCAGTGGACGCATTTGCACCCTCCACACCCCTTTCGGAGCTCAGATACAAGCCGGGCTGACGTCGGTAGATGACTGCGTCAAGAGAAACTCGAAACAGGTTCAGTGAGCAGCCTGGCAGGCCCTGAGGTACTGCTTCCGGTTTGAACATCGAAGGCAGGTCCCACTTACTCTACTTAATTTCAAGGTGGGCACTGTCCAGAACGCAAGCAGTTAATCGGCGACTGGTACTACTCGTTCGCAGCCATCCGAAGAACCTTCCTCTCCGGTGAGAGGCGCTTGGGCTCTGGCGACCGAATCTTGACAGGAAGAAAAAGCGAACAAGGGGAGGTGTGAGTCAGTGGACAACGTTTCACCCTCCAGACCCCTTGCGGAGCTCAGGATCCAGTTGGACTGACACCGAAAGGGAAGCAGTCCTGAGTTGTTCACACTCAGTCCAGGTTCAGTGGACGGCATATACTGTCCCTTGGGGTACAACTCCGGCATGAACATCGAAGGCAGGTCCCGCTTACCCGCCCGCAATTGGACGAGGTGGGCACTGGTCATTTGCGCGAGCAGAGCAAGCAGCGGCAGGTACTTAATTTCCGCAGCCATCTGCAAGTCCTTGTCCTCCAGTGAGGGCAGCTCGGGCTGACAACCGGCTCGCAAATGGGCAAAAGCCATAGAAAGTGTATATATTGTCAGTGGACATACTTGCACCCTCCACACCCCTCACGGAGCTCAGATATAAGCTGGTCTGACATCGATTGGCGTAGTTCTGCGTCAAGATAATCTTGAAATAGGTTCAGTGAGCGGCATGGCTGGCCCTGAGGAACAGCTTCCGGTATGAACTTCGAAGGCAGGTCCCACTACTCTACTCAATTCAAGGTGGACACTGGTCAGAACACAAGCAGTTAATCGGCGACTGCTACTACCAAAGGTGTTCTTCACAGCCGTTCGAAGAACCTTCGTCTCCGGTGAGAGGCGCTTGGGACTGGCGACCGAATCGCAGGGATGTTGGGCAACGAGAGGTTGAAATGTGTCGAACAATTGTGCACGCGTGCGTAGAGGTTGCGGAGTTGGTTGAGAGCAGGCGCAGAAAAGTGTGGGTGGAGTTCCCGTGAGGTGCAGAGATATCGCAGAGGAGGGAGCCTGACGAGGTTTTGAGGTTGTGGGCAAGTGACGGCGCCTGCGGAGTCTGTGCCCTGACTCACCTTCACCGTCACATGCGGGACCTCGAGATAGACCGCTGTCGGTAGCCTATTTTCACTGATGAAATCATACTACAAACGTTCTCCGATTTCCTCCACGAAAGATCGGGCTTGCAATTGACTGGCCGGGCCTGTTGGCCCGGGTATCTCCAGGGGCCTCGGCCACGACTGGCTATATGCTGAACATGTCCGAAGTTGCCGCTGCGGATGGAGTCCGCTACCACTTCGGCGGTTCGAATGGTCTCGAGACGGACATTGAATGGGCACCATCCGATGTCAGCCTGGTGCAGGCATGAGGGGGTGGAGTTAGTGTGGGTGTCTTCACTGCAATTTTCGATGTATAATTAATGCCCGTAGATCCTTGAGGCATTACTGGATGGCTCAAAGGGACATGCTGGTCCTGGGCTCAAGCGTTGAGGATAGACAGGATCGACAATGAGATGTATTGAATTTAACTACGATCATGCTCCAAAACCCTATCTGAACCTGTTTGAGATGAAGTTCGAGTTGTTTCTCACTTGTGCACATTGTTCTGGTTATGCGCATTCTTCAAACCACTGCAATTAGTGCAGCTATGGCAGCCAATACAGTCCGTACAGTTCGTGCAGGAGTGACAGTCTGTGCAGCCCTCACAGTTCGAGCCTATACATTCGAATCGCGTTAGTTTATATTCTCTCCAAGTGCTCTTCTTGATGCCTGACGCACAGCTATAGCAATCATCGCAATTGTCGCAAGACGTACAGCTGTGACAACCCGTGGAGCCTGTACAGGAGTTGCAGCTATGACAATCTGTGCAATCTGCCCGCATGTCAGCAGGTACCTCATTGAAAATATTCCCACCAATGCACGACCAAGTTGTATATATCGCGGAGGTTGGAACAAGATGTCGTACCTTTGCAGTTGTTGCAGCTATGACCTTTCATCGTTCAAATCAGTTACTTTGACTCCAATGACTCTTGAGAATAGTCTTACAATTCTTGCAGTTCTTGCAGTTCGTATTACTGCCATCATCGGTCGAAGACATCTTAGTGGATGTGGTAGACGGGAGGCAGCCCATGATGTGATTAATACAATAAATCCTGTTAGTTGAGTAAAACCAGAACAAATAAATGGGCTAGAAAGAGGAGTGAAGTAAAGTCCATGTTATACCATTGAGATGTGCTTATGGACGATCGTGGAGGAGTGCGGAGGTGTGCGACGTCATCATCGCGTCGCTGATAAGGCTGAGCAAGGATGTGTGTTGGATGATAAGATGTACCAATACGAGATGTGAGGCCATGAAATGAGTCGAATTCTGTCTATGTTCCCTACTAAAAGCTCATCAAGCTTTGCCCATGCGCGTACTTGCCATGACTTAAACTGGGTGACCATGCTACATCGGGTGCGGCATCGAATCCTGTCCTGACGCGACGGTGTTCACCGCTGACCAACATGAGTGCGTCCTGCGAAATGATTTCATACTACTTCCTCGTTAGGCATGTTGGTTGCTCACCCCAATCTTGCCAACAAGCCCGCTGCAGTTATGACAGTTGACGCAGTTGACGCAGTCGCGGCAGTTCGTGCAATTCACACAGCCACTGCATCCACGGCAGCCTCGGCAACTCACACAGCCCGAGCAATTCGTGAGATTGCTGCAGTTGACGCAGCCACTGGAGTTGTGCATGCCATTACAGCCAATATTACCACCTTCCAGGTCAATTCCTCCGAAACCAAACATACTCGGCTCGATGTTTCGCACAGGGCCATTGAGTGGGGATTGCGCTGGACCTGGAGGAGCTCGACCAAACGAACCCGGCATCGGAGGAGCGCCAGGGCAAGCCAGCCCCGGCTGTTGATGCAGATTTGAATGAGGGTGGCCGTATGAAGGACCGCCAGTATTGAAAGAGGGGTGCTGACCCTGACCTGGGAGACGACGGCTCCTGAAGTCTGCGTCTGGTTGTATAGAGGAAGGTCGGGCGGGTCGGAATGCTGACGGAACCCCGTCATTACCACGACCTGGAACGCGCTGCTGCGGTCCAGGTGGAATTGGCACACTCGGAGGTGCATGGTGACCGTCACCATATGGGGGAGGAAGACCACGATGTGGAGGAGGCGTTCTGGAGGAGTAAGATGGGGGCTGGCGAGGACTACCGCCACCGAATTCGTTTCTAGAACGCTCCCTCGTAGGCGATTGGCGACCATATACACCACCGCCGTTGTCCGAAGGCCGCTGTTCGTGTCGCGCTTCATAGCGCTCGTCTTTGCCGCTGAACACCGAAGTGTCGCCCATGGAGGCATCGTCATCGGAAGCCGTCGGGCTGTAATCTACATCTGGATCTGGATCGGATACAAAGGGTTGGTAGCGAGGGGAGCGAGCGTCTACAGTCACACGTTAGAGCCTAAGTTGAGCTTGTGCGGTGCAAACGAGAGTCTTTACCGGGGGAATCATGATACCCTGCCATGTTGCGCAAAATTGATGGTTGATTTGGATAGTTGATGACTTAGTGGGGTTGTTGCGGCTTGGGTTCTGTTTAGATTCGAAATAAGTAGGCGTTAGTCGGACCACGTGGCTTGGTACCTGCCCGTGAAAGTGGCCAAACGATAGTGCCTCTCGTGATCTTTGCCCTTCATTGCGACCAAACGCCATCAAGATCACTGACCCACCCTTGTAGTCTTACATTGTATCTATTCTGACACTTGTATATCGCGCTAGAAGAACGCGCTACCTAGACGATTGCTAGAAGCAAATGCACCCGATGTAACTCGATTGTTGAGTTTGCGCATTTGTAAGTCTTGATTTCAAAAGCGCTCCACACTCAAGCCGATAGTGACCGAGAACAGTCGTTCGGAAAGCGTTTGAGGAGTCGCTGCTCGTTGAAGTCTCTCAATTTAGAACCAGCCTGATTGTAGTCGGCATCAATGACAGCAAGAAGGTATGAGGTATTTCAGCTCAGAGGAGGTCCCAAAAGTGTTTCTTCACGTGAAATTTAGCAGCATCAAGGAAGGATACTTGGAAAGCTATTCTTGTAATTGTTGAGATTGTAAATCTAGGTCGGACGATATTGTCGAAACATAATAGTTTAGATGTGAATCAAACGTACTGAAGTTGAATTAAACTCACGTTATCTTGTCATGCTGATCTGAAGGGCCGTTGTTTATTTATGTTTAAGCTGTCGAAGTTCCTCATCTTGCTTTCGCATTATCTGCTCATATTTATAGACTTCGACAGCAAGTTTGTCGTTAGCGAGGTCGTAACTCTCTCTTCGGTTGCTCGTCCCCTTCGTCAACGCGCCCTTATCCTGATTTTCATGTCCCTCTGCTGAAGTGGCTTTTCGAGTTGTTTCTGCATGGTGCCGATTGCGTGAGTCAATAACGTGCCGTGTGCCGACGTATGCAACAGAAGCAGTGTAAGCTGCTAGAACATTGACCAGCGATGACGGCATTGTTCAAGAATGATGTGAAGCCCGAGGACGCTTAGATGTTGAGTGGTATGTCTATGTTTAGACTGTTGGTCACTAATCTTAATAAGTCGCCTGTGTAGTTGGAGATAACGAAGATTTATATCTAAGCAAGAGCAAGTGATCATGTCCCCTCACATAGTGGCATTGTGCTTTTGTCCATACTTGTTTTCACGTGAACTATTAGGAGTTCCATACTTTCACTCGCCCGTAGCCGTCATATGGAATCCCGCTATACTATCTTGAGCAATATACATACACGGAGGAGATCTTCTTCATACGCATTGTCTACGCACCATTGGTATATAATAGTGACTAAACATAGCCAGTTTACCCCGACCTTATGTCATCCAGCCCCTCCTACTACCTAGGTACTTCCAAAATCAAACACACCCACAGCACAACTCGAAGTGATCATCAACTTATACAAAGCCCGACATCAAATCACCCAAAAGGTGTAAAGTATCCCTCATTATGACTCGTGATTATCGCACGACTGCAAAGAACGTCGGCCTAAAGGCACTTATGCTTTCAGTAGCCGCAGTATTTATTGTTCGTAGAGCACGTAATGAGCGATCCGAACCTGTACGCGAACATTCAGAACTAACATACGAATCTAGAATCTTGTCTCCGCGCAGTGAAGGCAGTGCAGTCACTCCGCCGGGTGTCGAGCTAAAAGCACAAGCAGTGCGTGAGCAGCAAGATTAGGGATGGTACGACGAGTGCATTGAGCGGCGAGATGATTTGGATAATCGACGAGCTCTTTCTAACGCCCACACAATGACCTCTGAGCCTGAGCCTGTTAGTTTCCCAAATGATGGCTTTCGCAGTGCCATCGTTCAGCCAACCCCCATCCACGCAGCTCGGCCCAAGCATGCGTGCTTATCGAGCACCGGATTTGACGAAGTCGCACCTGAGGTCGCTGCTGCTCCAGTGTATGAGCGGCAGACAGGTATAATACGGCCCAGCCAAAGTTCGACCAAAGGTCCCGTCTCGAGCGAGTCGTCCGGCTCGCCTTCACTATTCCGACGCGGTGCTATCCGACGAGGCGTGAGTCCGCTTTTCGCAAGGCCGGTGCCAGAAGATTTCGACCGCCAGAATGGACGGGCAGAACACAGTGATTTCATGAGCGAATTATCGCTGAATAAGATATAGTGCGCAGTCAAGTAGCGGGCGGATATAATGATCGCCTGGTATAGAAGGCGGTTCTCTTCCCGGAGCGCAGATCATTGCGTATCGCAAGCACATCCAAGATAGTAGCACAGACCAGCGTAACCATTAAGCAAACATACTCACATACACATGACATGACATTTGATTTGAATCACAGTGAAATACTTTGCAGTGTCCGTCTTGTTGATAACACCCTTGACGGGCACCTCTCCTCTACCATACCTTTCCATCACTTTCCCCTTATTTCCGCCCGCGTCATCTCCTTCACTCCGGCACGATCTCGCCTCATCATATCGGATCATTCTTCGGACCGCGCAGCACGGGCCCCCGAAATGGGGACTATTAAACCACACATTGCCCTTGCCCTTCGCATTCTCCATCAATTCTTGCCAGGAGGCTTGGATCGATTAACCCAGGACGTCCGCTCATGCATGGAGTCGTCACACTTGCTGTGGCCCGGCCTTGACAGGAACCGGATGGGACAATTTTTGTTTTCTGCTCTTCGGAGTTTCTTTTTTCATTGAATTTGATTGCATTGCAATCAGCTTGAAGAAGAATGTGTTTTGGTGTTTGACGTGATGTGAGAGCTTTGTTGTGGCCTCGCGTATACATGCTGGCGGCTGTGTCCTTTGCGTACGCATGTAGGATAGTCCCTTTCGTGTGACCTTGAGAACAAAGCGGGTGTTACATTGCGCCCTTCAAGGCTGGTTAACCGTTATTGTTGTTGTGGTACCTCAAAACTGCGGCGGCTTGGTAGTGAAGATGGACAAACGCGTCGAGGCACAGCATGAGCTTGACGCATTGCCAGAACTCAGGTTAGCCCGCGCCACAGCGATGACATGTAAGAAGGTATTAGCAGTGCGCTTGATCGTCTCAAATTGTCTGACCCTCTGCTGTAGGTCATTGACATTCAAGCGCGGCCAATGTCATTGAGCAGCGCCCAGCTGCTGCACCCGACAAGCCAGCTCGCCGGCGTATCAACCCAGCTCTTCCCTATAGGTGCGATTTACTCGTACCAGGATTCAGGTACTCTCAGGTATTCTCATTTCCAGCCAGATCACGTTGAAGTGCATTGCGTCGCCACTGCTGACATGGACTTTACAGACTGAGCTTGGGGCGCAAGGCAACAGACATGCCGCAGCACCTTCTCCCACCGACGTCGACGCGCCAAAACACTAACACCAATCACAGCCTATCGTGTCTCGCGATAATCATAGTTCCGCATGTCCCGTAGCGGTCGCCGCCCAATATCAACCCGATCTGTCCCTTTGCACCGTGCGCCCCACTTCGATTGCCGCTCACTTCAGAAACTCTCGATGGTCGGCACGGCAGGAAACCATGTCAGGAAAGTACCTCGAGTTTTCTGTTAATAAAAAGTCAACACAAGGAACCCCCGTACACAATGTGCCTTTTCAACTTTCGCGCATGTCGCAGCGCTCCCACAGCCCAAATTGCCCCGAGTCGACATCTGGCGAGCAGCGTACCAACACAGAAGTATCAGCCTTGATACCATGGACGCGGCACACGACTCGCATGTGATTGACTTCAAGTCGCAATAAATATGGCACGGTTGGGCATTGACCAAATGTATCACGTCACGGAAGAACGAGTCGCGTTGGAGCGCAGCAGAGAAAGGCAACATTGAGCAACAGGAGGGTCAGGAGTCGGAGGTATTCGAGAGACAAACTCTGTGAGCATGATCTCAGCATGGCTTTGGGACGAAGTAGGGAGGATCGGACAGGAAGCGGATGATGGGAATGTAGCATATCAGAGAATCTTCTGGATATGGTTGGAGAAATGGACAATGCGCAAGCAGCTGCGCTTCAGATAAATCTCACTCAGTGGTGATGAAGTAGAGAAAGAAAGATGCAAGCATTGTGAGTCAAAGCGAACAAAGTATATACAGAGAAGCGTTAAATCTGCATGGCATGACCACATTTTGAGACCCGCGCAAGACGTGAGAGCGAGCGACATCATAACCTCCCAATCGTCATACCTCTCACTGCCAAATCAGAGTAATCTTCTTCCACCACGGCCCTGTGATCTTCCTCTGCGGGACCTCCTGCGCCAAAATCTCCTCCAAACCCGTATGCAGATCCACCTCCATGGGATCATACGCCCACTGATCATGCCACGCCCAAATACGATGTCCACCATAGAACAAGAAGAACATGGGAATGCCCACATACGCGGTGAAGAAGCTGCTGATGTTCCAGTTCTCGGACCAGAAGACGTCGAAACCATTGATCAAGCACAGGAACGTGAAGCTGACGATGATGGTATAGGCGCCCCATTTGCCCACGGGAGATGTGTAGGGCAACTCGGTGACGTTCTGGGCTTCGCGCGCCTTGCGGAAACGCAGGTAGATGATGCCGCAGCAGATCCAAGATATGAAGCCAGATGTGTTGGTTAGATTGACGAACCAGTTGAACACTACGGCGGAGCTGGAGCCGACGTTGAGGTATGCGAGCGCGCAGAATAGCGAGGAACATGCGACAGCGTAGTATGGGACGCCTTTCTTGCTGCATGTCTTGAAGATCTTGGGCGCGTTGCCGGATAGCGCGAGACCATAGAGCGAGCGAGAGGATAGGAAGAGGAAGGAGTTGCCGGACGACCAAGCGCTGATGATGATACCGGCGTTGATGATAGAGTCAAGGGCTGGAATGCCGGCGTTTTTTATTCCGACGACGAATGGGGAGGCACCTGCACCGTGGCCGCCGCTGGTGATCTTTTCGTCATTGGACGGGCAGATAACGCCGATAGCAAGGACACTGCAGACGTAGAAGATGACTAGGCGGTAGATGTAGCGACGTGCAGCTGTGGGTAGGTTTCGGCGCGGCGACTGCATCTCTCCACCGGTCGCGACGAGCAATTCGGGCGCAAACGAGAATGGAAAAGCAGATAGCACAACCGTAGAGAGCAGTGCCACAAATCGTCCGGTGTTGCCAGTTTCCAGATACTCGTTGGCGGCGCCAGGATTCTTCCAGTATCTGAAGCCAAGTCGATCGTGTGATGGACCACCACCCCAGAAGAGGATGAACGATAGGAACAACAAACCTAATATCATTACAACCTTCACGCCAGCGAACCAGAACTCAGTTTCACCATAGAACTTCACTGGAAAGCAGTTTAGTCCGACAATAACGATGATCATGATGGTGATCCAGACGGCGATATTCACTGGTGGATTCCAGTACTCGATGACCAGGCCGGCTGCGGTGATCTCGTACGGGACGAGGATTCCGAGGGAGTAGAAGTATAGCCAACCGAGTCCGAAGCCCATGGACCGTGACACATAGCGGTAGCCGAACAAGTTCATCGAGGCTCCAGGGGTCGGGAGGTAAGCCGCGACTTCGATGATGCCGGCAACGGTGCAGAAGATGAGGAAGGACATGAAACAATAAGAGGACAGGATGAAGGCTGGGCCACCACGAGCGAGGGTCTGACCTGATCCGACGAAGAGACCTGTTCCGATTGTGCCTCCGAGCGCAATCATCTGCGCATGTCTTTGCAGCGATGTCAGTCATTGTGTCGTCGTCGATTGGATCCCGAACAACTAACCGTGACTTCAATCCTCTCTGCGTCGTCTCATAGCGCTCGTCGAAGATCTCTCCGCGCAGGATCTCTGGGTTGACAGCCGAGCTCTTTCTGCGACTCGCGCTCGCCCTGCGCACACTTCCAACCGCGTAATCCGCATCATGTGACACCGCCGGCTCTTCGAACTTCTTTTCTGACATGGCGAATAAATGCAATTGCTGTACAAAGTAGACTGTAAAGCTCGAAGGAATTGAGCTGCAAGCTACCCTGCCAAAAGACGCGCATCCCAGCGCTTTTGTACAGAGACCCAGGAACCCAGCATCCGATGATCCAGATAGGGAAGTTCTCTGCCGTTGGATCAAGCAACCCTGCCGGCGCGCCACATGCGCAACGATACCACCCAAGAAGTGCTTGGCCCGCTCATGTCGTCCACGCCGAGTCCTTCACAGCGCTCAGGTCGCTCCAGAAGGCGCCACCTGCGTCGGTCGTGAGAGCCGCAAGTTCATCCGCTCGAACGAGCAATCGGGCCTTTCGCCTGGTGTGCTCAACGCTGTGGGAGCGACATGGGTCGCGAGCAGATAGGCGTGATAAGGTGGGGAGATAAGCTTGTGGGTGACATGCTTTGCGGACTTGTCTCGTGTCTTGTTACAGTTGCAGGGATCTGGGGTGGGTGATAAGGTGATGCGGCGGATGAGGTCCAGTGAGCGGGCGGAGTGTTATCGTAATTCTCCGAAGAGGGCGTCTAAGGCGGGTTGGGACTAGCTTGGTGCCATGCTCGAACAGGCTTAACGACTTTGAATGTCGTGAATGTTCTTCCGGGCTGGGATCTCCTTTCTTTCTTGTCGTTGTGAACTTGAGGAAGGACGAAGGGTGCGTTAAACCCTTCGCACCTCTCTCAAGTTCGGAAATCTCGACCAAGCCCGCCGCGCCAAACCAGAATCCCACGACGCCGGCATCTCCAACACCTCCAGATTCGGACAGAAAGTCGGCAGAATAGTCATTATAAGGGTGCCGTTGTGGTAACCTGGAGGCCAATGTTGCCAGCCGTCCAGGTTACCTTCGGCATCCCAGTCTACTCCGTCACGCACACACAGGTGCAGGAACTGCACCCCAACCTGCCTGATGGCGATCCACGGGTGCCCTGGGCCCAGACTCATCTCCTCGAGCTCCAGCAGCCACTCGAAGAAGCCGGATTGACCGGCTTCGTCGAATGGTGCCGACAAGTCGACTCGTCTGACCCAGGGCGCGAACTCGGGAATCTCCATCAAACCATACAGGAATGTGAATAGGCTCCACGGGCCCTTTGCTCGATATGTATGGTAGGCCGCGGCGCCAATTTCCCCTCCAAACTCGGGATATGTTGTGGCCATGCACGTGGCCTCGACCACGCCCAAGCGGCGGAAGATGTTGCGGCGAAGTGACTCGTCGAGGAGGTCAAAGCCGCTTCGCGGCGCGGTGCTGGAGAGGGATTGTGACATGTTGATGACAGTAAGTCCGAAGAAGAAAGGTGTCTGCTGTTGTTGGCGATTTGTGTCTTCGTTGTCACTGTCAAGGTGTTGGAGCTCGCGCAGCAACGACGTGAAAAGCTCGCACACTGAAATGAAGGTGAATGTGAACCTGTACGCAAACGAACTGATTGAATAGCACACTATGGACTACTAGACAATGACTCCTGCAGATTGGTTTACCACGGGATCTCTTCGCCATCAGGCCCTAGGAATTTGCCTTGGGTCTTTTCTACCGTTGCTCCATCAATCTGGCATTATCTGTAAGCTTATACCGCACAGCAAACGCAGTTTGTAGTACTTACCACCTGTTTCATCAATGCAGTGCTCTTTTCGACCGTGATAACGTGCTCCATCACATCAATGCCTTGGTCCAGAAGAGCCTTGAAACCCATCGCACCCATTTCGCTGGATACCATACTGATATGTAGTCAGCACGAGGGGCCACTTCCATATCTGCGCGCTACATACCCGGGATGTTGGCACCAGATTACAGTATCCGTATTCTCCTGGCTCAGCCACTTGACCAAGTAGTTGCCCAGTGCCTTGCTCGCTCCGTACGCGGATAGTGGGATGACATTCTGCATGGTTGTCAAGCTACCACCTGCGCTCGACATATACATGAATTTTCCAGTGCCCGAGCTTGCGCGAAGGAGGGGAAGAACAGCTTTGAACAGTTGAAGAGTGCCATAGGCGTTGATGTCGACGAATTTCTGCAGCTCAGATGGCTCGGTCTGAGTTAGTTGGTTGCTCAGCTCGGCGGCGCCTGCATTTCCAATGAATATGTCAAGAGCGCTGATGCCGTGCTCAGTCTTCAGTACAGAGAGACCTTTCTGGATCGCAGCAGACGAGGCGACGTCAGTGATCTGGATGATAACGAGCTTTGATCCCTCGGCTTTGGGTACATCGAGCAGTGTCTGGGAGGTAGAATGTGCCGGATCGCGGACGGATGCGACCACAGTTGTGTTGGGATCAGCCAAGTACACGGCGACGAGGCCTTTACCGATGCCTGTGAACAGATTGTCAAGGTGAAATTCCGTTACGAGGTAAGAGGGGCCACGTACCTCGATTGGCACCAGTGATCATAACAGTCTTAGAAGACATGACGACTAGGTATGGAGGATACGAATTGAGTTGATGAAATTGGCTGTCTAGAGGATGCGATGCACGGCACAAAGAAGTGGGTTGTGGATGAAGATACGTCAATGGCATTGATTGCTCTCAGAGTGATCGCGGCACGCAATACATATACTTTGAGCTGTCCAACGTTGCGGTTAATTCCACACTGAACAAATTTCGTCCGTCCAGCACGAGCAGATGCCAAAGCATAAAGTCGGCATGCACCGACTCCCGATGCCAACCTAGCTGGTTGACGCGTTACCACGACCGAAACCCGGTACACGACACCGACTATTCGATATCCCCTTTCATAGCGGCTTCTGACGGAAATCTGTCCCACTATTGTTAAAGTGAGTCTACATCGATAGTAGTGTCATTTAGCCAAGCTCCGCTGGCTCGAGCATCCATCTCACGCTAGCGGAGTTTTCTTGAGACAACGGCATAGTCGGCAGGGTTGACCAAGCATAACAATTACTTTTCACCGTCGGAATACCATGATTCTCAATGCCCGAGTTGCTGGATGCAAATACCAGAATGAGGTTATGACTTGCTGCAGAAGATGATGCTGATGTAATGTATTTCGTAGGTAACGACTGTATGACTATTTGATCCCAGCCGCATGGAAGACACTGAGATGAACAAAGGTACTGCTTGGCATCCAACACTCAGTGATTCCCATCGGCTGAAATGAATGTAAACCACGCACCACAGCACCGGTACGCTGACCCCCTCCCCAACCCCATCCTCGCTCTCCACAAGCATTTGTCATGCCCATGCTCTCAGACATTGACGCAGCTCGCCCCATCGCTCGTGCCACGGCACTGGAAATGCGGACTATCCCCGCAATTCATAATCTCCCTCCAATATCCTCCAGTACAAGCAACCTGTACCAGGGTGTCAGCAAGATTGCCACACTAAGATGATTGTCACTTACAACGCCAGTCTGGTCGCAACCACAGTACGTATGGTCAAACGTGTTGCACGGAGAGTTTGTGCGGCGGGTATACGGAGCTTGACCCTTGCCGCAGTCATCACGCTTGTCGAGTGGCGTTGCAGCAACGAAGGCGGTCATGGAGAGAAGAGCGGCGAGGATCGAGAGCTTCATGATGATAGAAAGATATTCTGAAAGTTTTTGCAAGTCGTTTGATGATTGAGTAGTGATTTAGATGCGCTTGGTGACCAGAAAGCGTTGGGCAGTGTCCTGCTTTTATATTTCACCGCGCAGTGCGGTCTGCCGGTGGAAGTGGACAATATGAAGATCGTATTTCCCATGATGCGAGACATTGTTAGGACTTCGACGCAGCATGGAACCAGAACGAGAGTTTCGATGATATTACACGAACGGAGGCTGACGGAAGGAAAAAAGGGGCATGAGAAGCGAGCAAGTTGATTGATCGCTTGACTTAAATGTTGCATTCATGTCACTCCTGATCGACAGTCATCGCGAGCCTTGATACTACAGCCTCGAAGGTTAGACTGAGGACCTCCATGATTGAGTGAAGAATTGTTACATCGGCCAAGGCATTGAAGCGAGCTCCGAGACGAGTACTCTGATTGTATATTTCGAAACCCGGTTCGGCACCGTCAATGGCTTGACGAAAGGGACATCGAACGTTCCGCAAAAGTAGAATTGAATCTTTGATACCCTGTCAGCCACCGCTGGTCTTCATGTGCCTAGCCGAGATGTGTTGTGCATTGCGTAAGAGAATGAGTGCGGGCCTTTGTGGACTGCTCCCGTCCGCATGCGAGTTCACGATATTGAGGCTCTCGGGATGTAGTAAGCAGATCGACTACCGTCCGCGGGATAACTGGCACGTGACATGTCCAAATGCGGTAAGCGCAGCGAGAACCAGTAACTTTGAAGGTAGCTGAGCGAGGTATGCGGCTTTAGGATCACAAGAGCGCTATTTCGCGCAACTTGGTGCGCATTGGGCCACATATTTGGCCTAATTGCAACGTCAGCAGCAGCAGGGTGAGAAAGTTGATGATGAATGCGCCCGCGGGCTTGTGACTCCGATGAACTGGACCGAAGACGAGGAGAGGAGTGATCTAAATTGACTGTAAGACAGCTGAATTAGCTGAGACGCATTGCCACCATCAGGCTGACAGATACGAGAGCGGTCCCATGAAAGGTGAGCTTTGAAAATAGCGGCGGAATGGCGATGCTCGCCCAGATTGTGCTTGAGAACCTGGCACTTGAGCTTCTGTATGCTTTGACGCTTCGGAATGGAATCGATGTAGCTGGAATGTAGAACACGAGCAGCAATTTACTCATAAAAGACACGATAGCACAATAAACGTCTCTGCAGACGAATTGATGGATGGATGGCCCACGATTGGCACTTGCCATCGACAAGCCAAGCTCCGCTAGCTCGTGCAACTCCACGCGCTAGCGGAGCTTCATTCAACGCCCTTCTTTCATCTTCGAACGCCGCGGACGATGCTCGAAACAATGCTCCGCTTGACAGATAGAATGCTATGCGATGCCGCCGACGCGTCGCAAAGCCTGCGTCGCGTGCATTCGGACCAAGCGACGGTGTGACCAGGAACAGCCGCAGTGCCGGCGCTGCATCACCAACAAGCGGCAGTGTGTCTATGTTGGTCGAATTGTCTCCTCGAACCCAGAAAGCGCAAATGAACAAGTCGATGATCACGCAGTAGCCCTAGCGGAAAATGAATGGCAGCTTCAACGGCTCTTGGACCATTCGCCTTCCTTCTCGCCCTGCATGAGCAATGTCATTTTCGACTATCCCAATCATCCTTTCAACTTTCCCAGTACTCCGGATGATACATTTCTCCAAACCGACGTCATCCAAGACCTTATAACGTTACAGCCATCAACATTGCATCTCATCGGAGCATCATCTACGGCCTCGGTCCAAGCGCGCGTCGAACATGTAGTCCACCGCCTCACACCCATCCCCTCAATCTTCGTCTCTCAAGCCCAAACGTTCTTCATCCACCGGCACTTCTTCCAAACACACGCCTTCCCCGCCCTCCAAGACGCACTCAGCATATGTGCCCTGTACACACTCAAGACCCCCGCAACACAATCCTTCGTCTTCCAGACCGTCCAACACAAAGCCCAGGCACTCATCGCCAGCACGACCCCCGCGTTATTAGACACCAAGGACCTCCTAGCCGCAACTCAAGCCCTCGTGCTCTACCAAATCATCCGCCTCTTCGACGGCGACATACGCATGCGCGCACAAGCCGAGCTAGACGAGCCACTCCTCATGTCCTGGATCGACCATCTGCGCTCTATACAATGCCACACCCTCCTCCTCGCATCCCCAGATTCACTCTTGACACTCGACTCCACCGCTCCCGAGTCACCACTCGACGCCAACTCGCAATCCTGGGATACCTATCTCCTCACTGAATCGCTCAATCGCACGCTCATCACCGGGTATATGCTCCGCGGCGTGTATAGCTTCTTGTGTCTAGGTCGCGACTCGCCGCAGAATATGTCGCTGAGGATTACTCTGCAGACCGCATTGTGGGATGCGCAGTCGGAAATTGGGTGGCGGAGGGCGGGGGAGGAGAAAGAGAGGTTGGGGTTTAATGTTACGAAGTGGGAGGAGGGAATGAAGAAGGCGATGCCGGGGGATGTGGAGGAGCTGGGCGTGTTGATCATGGTGATGCTTTGGGGGAAGGAGAAGGCTGGCGTCTGGCTGGGGACTAGGGCGGAGGAGTTTGGGTTAGGTGGGTGACATGACACGCTGTCGAAGACGTAGAAGTTCTGATGAGAAGTTATCACGCATCACGGTGGTTGAAGTAAATCAGCTTATAGGATCTTCGTATCATGATATAGAAGGCCGTATGCCTCCAAAAACCAACGAATTGAATTGGGTATCTATTATCCTCTCACACCACCTCCAGCACTCTACCTCACTAACTCCTTCTCGGGCCTATACCTCATCGCATCCGGCACGCACGCCCAAGAACACACCTGCACCTTGAACGGCAACACGCGCATCTGCGGCCTCCACCACTCGATCCACTGGGCCCGTGCAACAACATACTCTTTGCTGCACACGTGGCACTTCTTGAAGACGCCATACCCGCCACCGTCGTTGTGCTCTGCTTGCTTTAGCACCGCGTCAGCGACAGGAGGAGGCGGATCGATGTGATCGCGCACGTCGGCTGCGCTGAGGTGCCGCAGCGCGACGTGAAGCGCGATTGTGCTTAGCGATTTGACGGCCTTGAAATCTGGCGGCGTGAACCAAGTTGATGGAACGCCATGCGCGCCGCGCAATGTCTCCGTGATGACGGCGAAGTTGTCTTGGTTTGATGTCGGCAGGGGAGGCGAGCCACGGATAAGCGTGCCCATTTCGTCGAAGTAGGAAACGGGTGTTCGAGCAAAGTATGCTGGCTCGCCGCCGCCTACACCGAGGGTGTACTTGGCTGGTGGATGGTGAGGACACGCGCCTGCCTCTTCAAACTCCCATTCGTGTGATGCCATTCCGGTTGCTCGCTGCTTGTTCATGGTGGTTGCATGAAGTTCAAAATTCCTCATCAGCCAGACCAGTCGGTCGTTGTTCGGTGCGGTGTCGAGCTCGGCGTGCAAGGCCTGCATTTCTGGTGTGGCGAGGAGGTCGACTTCGTCTGATCGTTCTGCGATCGATATCTTCAAGTTATAGTCAAGCTGATCAAGAGGCATGATGTTTGGCGGCGTGAAGTCTTGGGCCGTCTTTGGTGTCAGCCACGGGACGCCGCTGTCGCCGAGGATCCGAACACCATTGTGACCCTGTGGCCGGTAAAGATCCAGGAACTCATATGGCAACCACTTCATGTTGTTGCGTGAGATGTGTAGCTCGCGCAAGTTGCGCAGACGGCTGATCTGTGAAGGCAGCTCTTCGATGTTGTTGCTCGTGAGAGTAAGGGTGGTGAGGTTCTGGACGTCGAACAGCGAGGGCGTGAGGCGGGAAAGTCGATTGATGCTCAGATCGACTCGGATCTTGGGGACCATGGAGCGATATTGGCCTTCAGCGGGCAGTTCGTTGCCAGGATCTGGGGCAGACTTGATGACCGAAGACAATTCCCCGATGCGCCGTATATCACCATCGGAGAGGTAGAGACTGTTGAAGTCATACACCTCCGCATTGCGGTCCAGTCCATATTCTAGCGCTTCACAGAAGTGGCGCTCTTCTTGGCTCATGCTGTCCTGCTGGGGCAGGGGTTTCTCCTCGGGCGGCGAGTCGCTGGTGCCATCGAAGCCGAAAGGTGCCTGGTGGTGTGACGGCAGGCTGTCGAAGCTGTCGGAAGCATCGCTGAGCATGTAGACGCCGGAGTCGTAGTTGCGCGTCATCTTGGCTTTCTTGATCGCTGGGCTCTTCTGCGTGGAGTCGCCGTTGTCCCACCACGCGCCTTTGCGCTTGTTCTTGAATATCCGCGGGGATTCGTAATTTGCAACATCAACAGACTCGCACGAGTCGTCGCTGGAGAAAAGAGGGGGCGGAGAGCTTGACTTTGGGGAGTAGGCGTTGTATCTTGGCTCGAAGAAAGGCGAAGTCGATCTGTCCGCGGTGGTCGCGCGCGGCGGCGATGAAGGAGGCACTGCGTCGCGCTCCATTATTCTATGGTGCGATTTCGGCTAGAATTTAGAGGCTGAGTAGTTCCACAGTGAATGTCGCCTTTTTTAAAGGCAGTGAAAGTTCGCCCGTGATTGCGGAAGTTGTGGAAAATAACAAGTCTCGACGCGTGTGCTTGAACTCTGGACGCGACCCCGCTAGCGTTCCAGGGGTCCAACATGCCGTCATGCCGGCGCGCTCGGAAGGCGTTCCCACGTGCGAACGTTGCCCAACACCATCCCAACGGTGATTTGTGTGACCGAGTTTTGCTGATCTGAATCACACTCTCCGGTGCGACCCCTTAATGGGCTTCACAGTAGGACAGTCTCAGCCCATCACCGCCGAATCACTCCAGCAGAATCAGCCAGCACGACGCGACGCGAGTACACAAAGAGCTGGGAATTGATTATGTCTCCAGCGTAGTGCCACATGCGATGGCATTGAGCTCATTTGATCCAAGTCGGGGTAGGTCGAGCAGTCGTGCATCAGTGGACGAAACTGCAGCACACGAGCACTGCCGACAGTTTATCACGTCTCCAATGAACTCGCACCATCCCGACCAGGCTCCGCGTGCACTCCATATCACTCTGTCGATCCCTACCTTCCTTTTCCAACACTCGCTCGCAGTGTCCCGCGCCTCAATATCGCCTGTAAATTTCACCGGCAAAATACCGTCCTGTGCCATAGAGCCCATGTCAGCGCTAAGCGCACCAGTCGCAAATTCCCCAGACACGAGCGTGAAGTATAGACCCACCTGTTCGGGCCAAGACGCGCAAGAGAACTGTATTCGAACACCACTTGCACATCGAAAGATTGGGGCGGAGCTATGCATCGGACCGGTACGTTGGGGTGGTAGTACACGCTCTGCGCCGCAGAGACATGGGTGACCAGAACGTTTGTATTCTTAGCAGCATGCAACCATGCGGCGGAGATAAAAGTCGTACAATATGTGGCGTGGCGTCGAGCATAGATACATGGCTCCATGCATCAAGAGATCTCTTCATTAGACGTTGCTACTTTCTCCTTCTACCTTCTTGAGTCTACCGTCATTCGTTCTTCCCACTGCTGAAGCATTTCCACAGGTAACCCAAATGGGCTCACCAACACGTCGCATGCGCATTGCCCTATGCGCCGCACTCATTGTCACACTTTTCTTCGTCTTCTCAAACCTCCACATCAATTTGCATAATCATACCGTTCTCCCAGATGTCCTTTCACACAAACTCCACGACTCCGCATTCTCCTCCGCACCGAACGAATGCACCCCACCCCAAACCCAACCCACTTCCCACGACCCCATAATCGATTGGTCCTCCTTCGCATACACACAATACGTCACAAACGAGTTCTACCTCTGCAACTCGCTCATGATCTTCGAATCGCTCCGGCGCCACAACACCAAAGCCCAACTCCTAATGATGTACCCTAATCACTGGACGCCTGCAGAGCAAAACGACACGGACGCCGGGTACGAAAGCCAACTACTCGCGCAGGCGCGCGACGAGTATGATGTGACGCTATCTCCGATTGAAGTGCGCACATACGAGAAGCCAGGAAGCACCGACCACACGTGGGAAGACAGTTATACCAAACTATTCGCATTCAACCAGACGCAGTATAAGCGTGTGATTGCACTAGATTCAGATGCAACTGTTTTAGACGTCAGTCCTCTTACCCATTTCACCAACAATCCTATCATGCAGTGGAAGAATAGGCTGACAGGACATGATATAGAACATGGACGAACTCTTCCTCCTCCCCCCAACCCCCGTCGCCATGCCCCGCGCATACTGGCTCCCAGACTACAAACTCTCGTCACAAATCATCGTCATCCAGCCCTCCGAGACTGAATTCGCGCGCATCGAGCGCGCAATGCAAACACATCAAGACGACGAATACGACATGGATATCTTGCACAAAATGTACGCTAGCTCGAGCATGATTATCCCGCATCGCAAGTACGATTTGCTCTCAGCCGAGTTCCGTGGCGATACGCATGAGGCGTATTTGGGCTCGAGGGAGGAGAATTGGGATGCGAAGAAGGTGTTGGCGGAGGCGAAGTTGGTGCATTTTTCAGAGTGGCCGTTGCCGAAGCCGTGGATCAAAGTCGCGCAGGGGAAGTTGAATGAGTATACGCCGGCGTGTAGGAATAGTACTGCCATGGGGCGGGAGGATTGTTCTGATCGCGAGGTTTGGTTGGGGTCGAGGACGGACTTTTCCGAGCGGAGAGAGGTATGTGTGAATTGGTGGACGGTGTTGACGTGACTGACTGTTTCCAGCGCATTTGTGGACGTCCGTTCGATCTTAAGGACAAAGATGACTGAGGGCTTGGAATCGTCGGAGTTTCGAACCGTACACGAAGCGCGAAGAAGTGTTCATGCATCCACATCCACGACGTCCATGGCGTATATGGACAGAGAAAGGTGATCATCGAGTCGATCCGTATGCTTCCTTCTACTGCTCAGATCAGTATACACGCCCAGCCTGCGGAGAAGCAGACCACACTTGGTAAGATGATCAAGGTCGCGGCAGGCCAGGCGGCGAGAGAGATCCATACGGTAGACAGACAGGAGGGGAGAAAAAGACGTGAGGCACTTTGCAATGGACTAGAGGTTGGAATTGAGGGGGTATAATTGAGGAACAACACGAGGAAGGAAACACGATCCTGGACGACAACAAGCGCAGACGCTCAGAGACCCGACATGCGCCTAATAGCCGCATTCGTCACCAGCGTCCCGTCCATGCCGATCCCGCTTCCTTCCAAAGGCTCGCCCTTGGACATAGCCAACTCGGTGAAGATCCTGCCCATTGGTTGTGTCGGCGTCATCAAGCCCTTGTATACCACATTCAGTGGAGGTATGAGCACTTTCTTGTACAGCGCCTGGTTGGGAATGTACGGGTGTATTTCCGGATGATTCGTCCAGTCGACTCCACCAGGTCGCACATTGTACACCTTGAACATCGGGTTCTGCTTGCCGAACTCGAAGAGCGAGCTCTCGATCTGGCCTTTGACGCGGCCGAAGATAGGTGTGAACATGCCGGGTGTTTGTGTCGCCCCTTCGCCGGAGACATAGACGAATGTGAAGGGCGAGTCGGGGTGGAGGGTCGAGAAGGCCTTCGCGGCGGCCATGGGCATGTCGTGTGTAATTCCGAAATACTCTCTGTGTCCTCCATTAGCGTTGACGTTCAATATAAGCAAGTCAACTCGCAGTAGTCACAACATACTCCTTGCCAACATCGTTTTGCGAGACTCCAAGCGCCCACACGCATCCGTTCGCGTCCTTGAGCTCGTCCAGTAGTGCCTTATCGTACTGCTTGAGGTCCTTTTGAATGATCACCTTGGCCTTCTCGTGGCCCTCCGCCATCTTCACTGGACGCCGGCTTAGAATAGTGATGCGCTTGATGCTTTCCTGTGCGAGCATGTTGTGCAACACCGCAGCGCCCACGAGGCCGGTCGCGCCTGTCAGAATGAGATGCATTGTCCTATGTCGGGGTTTTGTATAGTCTTGTTGCGCGTTCCTGGGGCGGTCCTGGCTCCTTATACCTGTAGCTGGTGGAGGTCAGTCCAAAGTAAGCACTACGACTGTGATCAACGCCCGATGAGGGGTTATTTATCGACATCGCGAATCGTCCGCATATCTGCTTTCGAAGCGCACCAACATCGAAGACATGGAGATAGAAGCTATGGCCGTGGGAATAAGCATCGCCGTGCGCCATTGTTTTCGTGCCAGGTCCGATGATCGTCCGGCGCAAGTGGAAAGAAGATTGGGGCCAAGGTTGACTAAGCGGGCAAGTTCCGCAGACGCGCCTGCAGTGCACCGCGACTGCGACAGCAACATCCCCGTCAGAACCATCCATCCTATTCACTTCGAGTATCATGTATTCGGCACGGTTTCCTTCGGCTGGATCGATCAATTCCATCTCGTAGGGACAATGATAGGTCCACATCGTCGAGGCCCCTGGCGATCTTGCGTCTACGCGAGCGCATCCTGGTGCGCATACGTAGGGCAACCGGCAGGGACCGCGAAGTAGGCGAAATCAGGCTGACGGGGACTTTTCGGTCCACCGCCATGAGTTTTCCTTCGTTCTCTACATCCGAAGTCGTTCTTTCTGCCGCGTTTCTCTATCCTTCGTTCCATTTCAATTCGTCGTTCCTTGCGTCCAGTTCCCCAGCATGGCCTCTGCCATGGCCTTGGCAAACGGCCACATCGTTTCCTTGGTGCTGTATCATCTGTCCAATATGAGATATAAAGAGCGTCGTCAAAGAGGACCTGATCAACCCGTGGAGCTCCTGGAATTCCGCCCTACTCTGGTCCCACCGATTCTAGTGAACAAACTCTGGGCGGAGGAAGGCACGTCGATCCTTTGGAGACGCTTCCCGCAGCTTCCGGCACTAAAGAGCATGGAAAGGGAGCGGCGGCAGTGGTATGCTAACAAAGTCGAAAAAATGTTCATTGAATCGTTATCGGAAGAAATCACTGGTGGCATGTCGTACCTGGACTTCCTGCATTGGCCTCGACTGAAAACCCTGGAGCTGGAAGTAGATTGGGAGAAAGATGGACTCAATCTTCAGGGCGCTCTACAATCTGATCTGGAAAACCTGGTGATACATAGGCTACAGGCCAGGGATACTGAAAAGGTCATGCAACTTGTTTTACCATTCTTAGCAGGCGCATGCAAGCAACTGCAAAGCATTCACCTTGGCTCAGATGCGATTAATCGCCACGCACCACTTCACAACCAAATCTTCAGCGACTTCATTGAGGACATTCCAAGCCTCAGCGAGATGCATATCATGAATGCCAATATTCTTGGGAAGGATATACTCTTCGGTCGTTTGAGTCAGCGTTCCAATCTCAAGTCTCTGGAAGTGGATCTTGATCCTGGTATAAAATTGCTCCCACTGCTTCAAAAACCTGCAGACCTCTCTCCTTTGTTTCCGGCCCTTCGGCGACTCCACATCAGGTGCTATCCAGAAGTCGCGCTAGCACTGCCTGCCCACTTGGCTACAGTCGTTGAGCTGTCCATGGACATTGCACGCGTCCCAGAAGTCAAACAGGAGACGTCTGATGCGCTGGTTCTGAATAACACCCTCCTTGGTATCATGCACTGTTTCCGCCTGCGCTCTTTGAAGATCAACGTGGGACCTCTCGCTCTTGATTTTCCCTCCATCCACTCCTTGCTAGCTCTGGATGGGACCACTCTGGTTAAGCTTGCGGAGGCCTGTCCTCGGCTTCAAAACCTTACTCTCCTGGCGTCCGAGCCCGCAGCCATCGATGGATCGGCTATCACGGCAGAACAGATGGAGAAGTTCTGTCGGCGATCGCCCAACCTCGAGAACCTCAGCCTCAAATTCCATCCGGGAACCACTCTAGCTTTGGAAGAACACTTGCTAGAGAGTTTGGCGCGGCATTGTCAGCGCATCGAGACCCTCCGCCTGAAGATCGCCCTGCGGCTGCCCAATCTTCTCGCCTTCGGAGCACGAAAAGCACTGGATGCCGGCGTGGCTGATGATGGATCTAAGTTGCCATCACCCTTCGATGGAGCATCGGTATCAATTCCCGAAGTTGGCGAAGACTATGTGGAGATCAAAGCATTCACGACCCATGATCTGAATTCCACAAAGCCTACTTTCCCAAAGCTGACGCATCTTGCATTTGCGCGTCCACAATCTGTTCTCTCTATCACTGCGGCCTCTTACGCGTCATCTGTGTTGTCACAATCGAGTACGGTCGATCTTGATATAGAAGAGGAGTTGGTTCGTTGCTGGGCACAAGCATTGCTGCTCCACTTCCCACGGCTCGACATTTTGGAAGCGTGGGGCGACTGGACAGGCCAAGACAACGACTCCTTGAACTACTTCCTACCACTCGTTGAGCCTCTGGCAGGCACCTGGGAGTTCCTTAGCGGCGTTGAGCAAGACCTGTGGGATGATGATCCCTCGGAGAGTCCTTATGAGAATGGCCATCAGGAACCCGATGTTGCGGAAACCGCTGACTTCAGTCGTACAAGCATTGACTGGGAACGTGCAAGTCTGATCAATGAGTATCCTGAAGTCCGGGACCTCACCGACAGCCGGTATCTTGACGCGTATGAGGAAGAACCGGAGGACATGCCGACGCCGGTGGTCGACCAAGAAGGATGGCTCTCGCAAACAACTCACAAGCTTATGAACGCCCTGTCGAGCAAGCGTTCCCCACTCTCTCCCACAGATGCGAACGTCTAGATTTCCTAGACAGACAAGACTGGGCTTCTATCGGCGATTCACTTCACCTGCAGTTGAGACATCTATATGACAATATAAAGACCTTGCAGTGGCTCAACAATCTCACGAAAAATGTACGCAAAACGACGTTTTCAGCAACTGAATCAACAATGATTCACGAAGCACACCAGCCACCAAGAGCGCTACGATTCACGACGTACAGCATCTGTTCAGCAACACTTCTTTGCATCGATGGTATTTTCTAGAGGTCTTTTTCATCTCCTTTCTCACGAGCGATCTGGCACTGGTACACATAGATACGGACTTCTGGGAGCACATGCATGGTAAGTCAACAAGATCGTACACTTCTTTCTTCACAATAATTCCATTGCGCTCGTACTTCGATTACATGATCATGAAACCATAGCTGTCATACACAAAAGCGGCATCATCGATCTCCATAATATAGTTTCCTGTCAAGTCTTTCTCACATGGTTCCCATGTCCCGCTGATCCCGCCCAACCATCGCGTCTCCATCTCCATTCTGCCCCTTGTCAGGACTTATTTAGCCTCTTCGACGTTCCCGTTCATGCGTTCTTTTCCCTACCTCGAAGTTCCTTGTTGCCCATGCTACGGTCCTAGTTGTCGTTCCACCTCCCAGCCAATCGGGCACATGCGCATCCGTTTCAAGATTCCAAAACCGCACCCACTGTTTTGCCGACACCTGGCATAATCCGAGATGCGACAAGTGCGCCGGTACATAAGAATAGCCTACGCAATGGGAATCTAGGACCCGAGCATGTGGGTTCGACGGTGCGACACGACGCGGGGTGACCTCGAGTCTCGACGAGCGATGGTGACTTTGCTGTTGTATTTCCTTCTGACAGGTCGGCGCAAGGCTTTCTACTCACAAGCCTGTACTTGCAAGCGGTCGGTAGACTTTCGGACTTGGTGAGGTGCCTCTTATGTGCCTGTGGCACCGCTGCGCAGCTCAAAACATTCCAACTCCGCGAGCACCTGGGCTTTGCGTCACCCATGCCTTCCTGGACCACTGCCTCCGACAACTCGAGACGAATTTCTCCTTGTGGTTGTACTCTTTCGGGCGCTGTGGTGGAATTGGCAAGCATTGCGCCGCAAAGGGATGCGGGCGCCGGAAACTCCAAGACGTTCGACGCTGGTTTCCTTCCTTCTCTTGCCAATATTCCTTCATCTGGTCCTCTGCGTCCCACCACCAGTAGATCCAAGGCAGTCTCCATTATCCGCGCCCCAGCTACCCAAATGCGCACTGCAGTGCTTCGTCGACAGCATACTGAATGATGGATGCGCCAATGAAGCGGACTTTGCTTGTCATTGCGGTGTGGGCAACTTTCTCCAGAAAGCTACCTCGTGTGTCGGGCAAGGGTGCAGTACGGCAGAAGAGACGGACACGTTCGCAAAGGTACGAGCTGCCTGCAGCGCAATTGGCGTTGGGAATGGAGGCGTCGGCGCGGGCGCTTCGAGATCAGGAAGCGGGACTTCAACAACGGCCGGAATTCCCTCGCCTTCGGGCGGCCTTGTATTCACGGCGCCTACCTCAAGTCAGCAAGGTTCAATTCCAACATCTCGCAATTCCCGGCCGCCGCTCTCCACAGCGTCAACAACACCAGCGCTCAGTTCTGCACCCTCCTCTTCCAGTTCTTCCACTGCTCCACCAACACCAGATCCCTCAATGCCCCTCGCGCTTGAGCCTCCCTCATCCCAGCTCTCAGACGGCGCCAAAGCGGGCATATCCGTTAGTGTCACTCTATTCGCTCTCGGCATCTTCTTCGGTCTAGGATGGTACATCAGACGCCTCAAGCGCGCCCTCCGTACCGCGCAATCCACAAACACGCCCAGTCTTTCCAACGCCGCCTGGCGTGCAAGTATGACCCCCATCGCAGCTCCAACACGCAGCTGGTCACAGCGACGGCGCGAGAGTCCTGTCAGCCCCATCTCGCCGGAGATGATGATTGTGGAGGACAACGGATATGGCGTTTTGAAGAAGAAGCGCGGAAACGTCTTGAGTATTGTGATGGAAGATGACGAGGATGTACGAAGCGCGATTGGGAGTAGCAGTGTGCGGGAGCCGGTGCCAGGGTAGCGAGAGGGATTGAGCGACCCCTTGGAATTGGATGGGAAGGAGTCTGAGCTGGAGAGATTTGAATTGCCGCTATCTGTGACGCCGATGGAGCGGCCTAGTACCGCGGAGAGGAGTCGACCTGGGACGGCGAAGGGAGGGGCATACTTCTAGAGGCTGTGGAGGTGAAGGAAACGAAGAAAAGTTATTTACCTGTGAATGTCACGTCGGCGCTGCTTTTCAACGAGTGAATCGATGCACAATCCACGCTCTCAATCGTCGCATCTTGTTCTTGACTCTTTGTCGCCGCGTCCCCTTTGGTAGTGGGGGCGCAAAGTATCGCTCTACTCGATTTCGTCCAAGTCGCTCTGCTTCGCGATGGTCGTACTCTGCACAAGCCCATTCGATGTGCGATGGTGTGGGCGATGGGACGTCTGGCAAGGGATATATGCCGATACTGCTTGATGGGCTAGACATGGTGGATTGAAGAGCGTTTAGCGTGTTGCGAGTGGTGGTGCTGCGAGAAGGACTTGTATGGGATCTGAAGGTGAAGTCACGTTTGGATGCAGATGGGGACATTGCGAATTTTGCGCGATTTACCACAACAACAACAATATCACAACACAGCAGAGGGGCATAGAATGCTTTTCTTCTTCAACTGCTCAGCCAGGCCAAGCAAGTCAATAAAAAAAGAACGGTAGACACCAAGCTGCAAGGAACCGGTTATCCTTCCATGATGGGTTTCAAAAATTATACCGGGAGAACCGTCTTACGGAACCTCCATGAGGAAGCGCCAAAGGCCAAGTCCAGCGATTTCCACTCGAGATGCACGACGTGCCATGTGCAGAGCCCGAGAGCGACACCCAAGGGCATGAAAGCACCAAGGGAATCACCGATGTGACCACAACAAGCAGCGGCCCTTGAGAACATGCCTGAGAGAGCCCCTGTGAGGAATTAGCATGGAAGACGGAGCAATCTGGGAGGGGAGGGCAAACGTACCTGAATGGGGAGCGAGAAGGAGGGACGGAGATGAGGCGGGTTATATACTGCTGTGGGGACTTGGCACGCTAAGGGGGATCACATGAGTGTGATTTCCATGGAGTTCGAATCAAAACATACGTCACTGTTGAAAATTTGCATATGGCAACAGATCAGAATCCGCAGTGCGGCGGCAGTGTGATTCTATGGCGCTCCATGGCCCGAGCGCGGCTGGTTGGCCCCATATATCAAGTTACCAGACACCCGCCGTGATGCTTTCTTTTCTTTTCGTTTTCTTGAGCGAACGTGTTTTCGCGCCAGGCCCAGTGGGTGCTCATGAAGACCTGCTGGGCAGCATGATTGGAACAACTCCCATTGCACTCCGGGAGCCGGTCGTGTTTCGACACATTTCGGAGTGGGCGACTGGGCCAATTTTTGCTGTTCCACACGATCCTTCTGGGTCAATGTCCTTTTCATTGATTGTCCTGGCGCCAGCTGGGCGGTTGAAGAAGAGAGGCTGATTGAAGTGGGGTGATCAATCACCAGGGAGCACAGGTATGCGAACGCGTTGCAGTGGCTGCGTGGATATGCACTGGATTTCAATCCAAGAAAAGGTTGCAGCTGATGAATAATTCCCTAATCACTTTTGTGTTGCGATTGAGGTTGATGTGACATTTCAAGCTGATATGGTGGGCATGACGTGTTGGGCAAACAACAACACGAGAAAGCCATCGTGGAAGCAATGTCCCATAGCTATAACATAGCCAGTATAAAGATCAGCAGGCCCCTGAGAAAGACGTGGGTTCTTTTGTGATCTCGGATCAGGCACAGCCGTTCTCTTGTTTCCGCTGCAGTAGGTGGTTATGTCAAACTGCGCTTCCCGATGCAGGCCCACCATGAGTGCGAAGACTTTGCAACAGAGACTAGGAACTCACCGGTGCTACAATCACAACAGATACATCTTCATACTATTTCCGCAGTACTTACAATCAATCCGGCCGTTGCATCACAAGATGGGGGGGCACGATGGGGTCACGCAAATGGCTGCCTGCCAGTCACAACACTGCAACATCGGCGACACAAAGTCCAACCAACGCAGGCTGCGATCCTTTCCATACGAATTCTGCCACATGCACCATCTTCTCAAGCCTCCCCTTCCTCCTCACCGTCACGCAGCCACTGCACGAGCCACCAACGCGCCCGCAAGATCACACCGAGCTCCTCACTGACCAGCCCAGGCCCTCCCTTCACCGGCACCGCCGCCGGGTAAACCTCGCGGTCACTCACCCGGCTTGTGCTTGTTTAGTTGGCTGCGGTAGTGTGATCTGCATTAGCGTGCCAAGTCCCAGCACCAGTATATAATCCCCCTCTCCCTCCCCTTCCCTCCATTTTCTTCTCTTCATATTGTGGTGGTGGATAGGACCAGGCGCGGTACCCCCGGGGAGACTCGCCTCGCTGCTGTCATGGAGCTCTTGAATCCCCTCTGACGAGGTATGATCGACGCATTGCACAACGCGATCGGTTGTACTTGACGGCTTCGGCTTGCGTCGCGGCACAATTTTTGCTTTCAGCTCGTTATCGAGTGACACCTTTTTCTTTTCATTGATTGTCTGGCTTTGCTAGACTGTTGAGGAAGAGAACTTGTATTGGTGACTGTGAGATGTCGTTGGACTTGCTGTGATTAAGGCTAGTTTAGACTTTGGGGTCACGGCGTCACAGCGAACATGTAGATAGTTGAACACGGTGGAACTATCTCGCGCCAGAAGGCTTTCCAGGCACACGATTTAGCTGTCTGTAGAGGAGAGATTTCTTTCTAATCTGTGATGGAGTCGCTGGACTTGCTGCGTCTAGGGCTGGTTGGGACTCCGGAGTGGCACCGTCACTGCGGACTTGGAGATAGTTGAACATGGCTGAACTGTCCCGCGCGCTCCAGAGCCGCTTTGCAGGCATAAGAATACAATCTCTGTAAAGGCTGGATAACATTGCAATGCCTGCTGAAGTCACTGGAGTTGCTGAGTTTAGTGCTGCGTCGCAGCGTGAGAGCGCATCTTCACCGCAAAGCCAAAGAAATTTGAAAGACGTGCGAACTTCTTGCGCACGTAGAATCCGCTTCAGCACCATCTCTACACACTTTCTCTCAAACCCATATCCGTTTCCAACCATCATGAACACAATTCACGTATCGCACCGCCCGCCGCGCTCATTCACGCACCACCCGCAAAGCCGCCGCCGTCCTCGCGCTCCCTCCCCCGCCCCGCGTAGAGCTCCGCGTGCGGAGCCCGACGAGGAAGAAGAAGAGAAGACTCGTGAGCCCTGTCAGCGGCGGGCGGCTGTGTGTGCCGGCATTCGTCTGGCGATGAGCTGGCTGACTGTCGCGCTACAAGCCATCCATAGACGAGACCGCGCAGAGTAAGTACACAAAGCATCATCCTAGACGCCCTCAGCGCCGACAAGATGGCGCCTGCTAACCTCATAGTACTGCAGAGGCCATCAGGCACAATCAAGAATCCGCAGCTCGATCACGGGACATAACGCGACGCAATACGCGCTGGACGCAAACACATAAGCAACGAGATCATCATTCTATGCAATGGTATCTAAACGCCATCAAAATGCCTACCACGGAACCCCACAACAACAAACCCGACCAACGAAGCCCTTTGCGCCTTTCTTCTTCTTCTTGCCTCCCTCCTCTTCCTCCTCCTCGCCCACAACGCGCAAGAACACTTCGTCCAGCGTCGTCGGCGACACGGAATAATACTCCAGACCAAGCTGCTCGCGGTTTGTTTCAAGAAGCTGGATCAAGCCCGGGATACTATTCAAATCGACCGAGGCGGACGAAGCATTTGTCGTCACTGGCCGCACATCTGCTTCGAGTAGCTTACTCTCTTTGTCCTCGAGCACTGGCGCCGTGGCGGGATCAACGGCGGCTTTGAGAACCTTGAAGCGCAATTGTCCATGTCCGCCACCTCTTGATCCCCACTTGTCCAGTTGCACACCAGGTATGCGTTGCCGAACCCACTCTTTCACAGTCTCCATTTCTTGCTCCGTTGTATCGGGCGCTGACTTGAGGACTAGTTGCACAACCCAAGCGTCGCCGTATTGCTCCCCGAGATCCCCGACCGTGCCTAGCGCTAGCATCTTGCGCTTCATGATGCCCACGCGTGTGGCGAGTTTGTCGGCTTCTTCCATCGAGTGCGTGGTGATCAGGAGCGCGCGACCGGGCGCAGCGACGCCGAGGAGTGTGCGCCACATTACGCGTTTGGCGGCGGCGTCCATGCCGGAGGAAGGTTCGTCGAGGAGGAGAACGGACGGGTTGCCCATGAGTGCGATGCCGAGAGATAGTTTGCGCTTGTTGCCGCCGGACAGTTTGGATGCGAGACGGTTTTCGAAGCGGTGGAGGCCGGTGGCTTGGAGGATGGCGTCGACGGAAGACTTGGGGTCTGGGACGCCGCGGGCGCGGGCATAGAAGTATAGGTGCTCGGTGACGGTCATGGTGTCCATGGCGTCGAATTGGGGGCAGACACCGAGATGGCCACGGGCGGCTGCACGCTTGGAGATGATGGATATATCTTCGATGAGAACGTCGCCACCGCCGTTAATGTGGGTGCTTGGATGGATATCTCCACGGATGAGCGAGATGGTTGAGGACTTGCCGGCGCCGTTGGGACCGAGAAGGGCGAAGACCTGACCTTGTGGGATGCCGAAGGTGATGTCGTTGACAGCGTGGTTATCACCGAAAGTCTTGTTCAGATGTAGTGCGCGCAAACTATCCTTGCTCTGCTCTGTGCGAGTGATCTCAGCAGCAACAGCAGATGGGATGTTCTCAACGCTTTCTTCCGAGTGCTTTTGACGGCCTTTCTCGCGGTTAAGGAAAGGTGGCCTATATCCTGAATCCCACCATACCAGAGCTACGAAAAGGAGAATGGCTTGAATGGTCAGATATAGAATTGGTCCGCCGTAGACTGTAAGAGCACCAGGGTAGCTGGGAGTCTTATTGCCATCGCACAGAACGCTGAAGGAATTGAGAGACAGTAGCTGCGTCCTAAGCAAACTAGCCGAGGGCGAGATTATCGAGACGGTCCAATGGAAGTAGTCGAGGTACGAGTCGATGGCATATGCGGGAGCGTACGTCAAGATAGACATGTATCCAATGAAGTAAATGAGATACAGTGAGACCATACCACCGGCAGCAAAAGCGAACGCGGCCAGCTGAGATGTAACGACAATGGAGATGATGTATGCGAACAGAGTGGCACACAGGCCGTAGAGGAAGAAGATGACGAAGAGGTAGCCGGGTGCATAAAATGCTGAAGAAGCCTGTACGAATTAGCAGACGCTTAGAAGGGACGAGAATCTGAACTTACACCAACGAAGATCGCGGTAGTGATGCCGGCGATGATGACAACGAACACAAAGTCGAAGCTCGTGTACGCCAGCCATAGTGGCACTGCCCTGATACCGTTACTGTAATGAAGAGCTCGCACATTTCGCAGTCGTTCCTGGGTGGGATACAACGCGAACAACGCTGGGTACACAGACATGGCTAGACCGAAGTACAGGATAAGCTGCAAGGTGTCGCCCATATTTGGAGCGAACGGAACAGCGAATTGTTGGTACTGCGTCGAGATTGGAATGTCCGTCAAGACATTGTCCAGAGCATTGAGCGTGACAAGGCCGCCAACGACACCGCCGTTGCCAAGGTACGCCATAATCGTTGGCTCGTTCTCGCGGAGGAAGAAGCCACCTGGTGTGATGTTGCGGAACCGTGTTCCAACGAAGTCGTTGAATTCGTCGAGCGTGTCGACCAGGTGGAAACTGTTGTTGCTAATACCTGTGCGCTCGACTATCGTTGAAATAGCGCGTCCAACAAGCGCGCGGGGTCCGATGGGGATGAGAGGGATATCATCAACATTGGCAATGGAGAAGACATCTGGGTCGTTCGCGCTAGCACCTGGGTCGCAGCCAACGGGCTTGTAGCCTTTCAAGAAAAGAGTGACAAGGCCAGCGGCCGCGATGGGTAGGAGGAGGGCAAAGACGTATGGCCAAAAGTTACGTCGTAGGATGGTGAAGCGCTTCTGCATGAGAATAAGTGTCTGCTTGAACATCGAAGTTCCTCGACCCTTGCCCATAGAAGGTGATTTGACGGTCTCAGAATTGTGATCCGAAGGAACATCTGCGTCCTTGCTGTTTGAATCGAAAACACCGGCGACTTCGTCTCGATCAGCTTCCATGAGGTGGTACTCTTTGACTTCTTCGGCGTAAGCAAGAAACACGTCCTCCAAGGTTGGGCCAATGATGTCGTAATTCTTGATGCCATGCTCTCGGAGCACGTCGACAAACTTTGTGGCGGGAAGCGCATCAGTGAATTGGTACTGGATCATGCCTTCGGACGGAGAGGGCTTCCTGACTGCATCCTTTGGAGCAGGTACGGATGCGCTCTTAGGGTAAGTAACGTGGTAACCTGCACCGACTTCGTGCTTGAGCTGCACAGAAGTGCCTTTGGTCTTCAGCACGCCGCGAGACAAGATGGCGACGTAGTCGGCGAGGACGTCAGCTTCGTCGAGGAAGTGGGTGGTCAGAAGGAATGTGCGATCACCACGCTCTGCGAGGAGGATCTCCCAGATCTTTCGTCGTGATAGGGGGTCAAGGCCAGAGGAGACTTCGTCGACGCAGCACACCTTTGAACCACCCGTGAACATCATCGCAAGTTGTAGCTTTCGCTTCTGGCCACCAGACAGTGTGCTCGACTGCGCTCTGATTTTGTGACCTAGATCGCATGCGCGAATGAGGTCTTCGATCGTGTCCTTGCTGTCGTATGCGCCAGTCGATTTCAGTTGGTTGAAGATGCGCACATGCTCGAAGACGTTAAGCTCGTCCCACATGACGTTCTTCTGTGGGCAGAGTCCAAGACCACCGGTACCATCAATCTCAATTGCGCCACTGGTGATCGTATTCAGACCTGCGATCGCATCCAATGTTGTCGACTTTCCACTGCCATTGGCGCCAAGTAGGACCATGATCTGTCCCTTGCGGGCTTTGATGCTGAAATCATCAACGGCTCGGACCGTCTCCGGAGGCTTGATGCCGATCTTCGCCAACACGTTCCTCCTGAACCAACTTGGTGTCCAGTGTTTAGAGAAATTGGTCAGGATAATGTTGTGGTCTGGTGACGACGTTGTTGTCTTACGATCGGCGGAGATGGTGCCGTACAGCCATCGCTCGACGAGTGCGCCCAGTACAGGGTAGACGAGTGTCTGAATGATAAGGAAGATCCAGAACACGATACCCATGTTGGTCCAGGTATGGTCCTCGTAATTGGGTGCGGCTTTGACCAGGTTCGTTCCTATCAGCTCGCGCTCAAATCGCGCAACATAGATGATGAAGAAGACGTAATTGATGGATGGGAAGATAAGACTAAGCGCGTACACAGCGCCAGTGCCGAATGGGCCAGCAACTTGAGCGATTATAGCCAGAAGGATGGGAACGATCACAATGGTAATGCCAGAAAGTTGCGCCTTGCGGAAGAAGGCAGCACCGAAGATGGAGAAGCTAGTCAAAGAGAGACCTGCCAAGATGTGGAAGATGACCAGAATGCCGGCATTTGTCGTCTTGAAAGCAAGCGCCCATACGATAAGTCCCATAATGACCCAGCCGGGGAAGTAGATCATGTCGAAGGCGATGTGATTTGCAAGGAGACGTGCAAATTGGGTATGCCATGCCTTCTTGGCTGGAGACATTGCTTCCACTAGTTGTGATATCCCCCGTTCTCTTTCTTCTGCCATTTGTCCAGTGAGCTGGTACGTCACGCCACAAACTCCAATATACAGCGCTACGCCCATGATGTTGATCAAGGCGCCCATGTACAATTGTCTAATGCGCTCATCTCTTTCTTTCTGTGTGCGCTCGGTATACGGATATTCATCAACCTGGGGAATAGTCTGGGTCCCGTTCGTGGATGCAATGGTCTGGTCAATAGCTCTCTGGAATGGAAGGATATAGATCTGGATATCGTTATCGGCCTGATCCACGTATATCTCTTCTCCTAGCGCACCATCAGAGCGAATGGTGTAATTCCAGCCTCCATTCCCTTCGCTAGGACTTGAATGGAACGTCGCAGCGCCAAAGCATGTGCTCGCCCCTCTCAGCGAGCTCTCGCATACTGTGAGTAAGTCCACCTCCCGGTCGATTGTGATAGCCTCCAGTCCAGCGCCGCGAACTTGGTTTGACAGTTGTCCAATAACGTTCTCAATCTCGCCACCGGTGTAGCCACTGTTTACGAAGACGACCTTATCACGGCCACCGGTCGCGGCGCCGAGCGCATTGGGGAAGGAGCGAATAGGGTGGGTGGCACCTATGCCAAACTCGGAGGGAGGAACGAAGAAGTTCTTTGCGTATGTGATGAAGAACATCTATAAGAGGCCTGGTCAGCGACTGCTTATACAGAGAGTCATATGATCGACTCACGAATATGATGGGAGCCCAGAATGCGCGAACGCTGGTAAAGAACCAGTGCCGCCAGAACACCACGAGCAGCGTCTTCTTCGTGAGGATCCATGTCTGGCGAACAATTGCGCCTGCCATCTTTGAGTATTCCTACCCACGAAGGGCGCGGCCGAGGATTGTATGTGAAGGACCCCTCAGGAGGATAAAAGGCGAAGGCAGTCCAGGATCCGGGGAAGTCGCACTAGGATCTATCAACGGATGGATGCAATCATGTCGTCAACAACAAAGAACGCGCGCAGGATAGGTATTGACGTAGAACCACAGGCGACCGTCGCAAGAAAAGGTTGTCGTTGGGAGGCAACCGCAACCGCCACGCCATCGTACCCATCGTAAAGTAGTACGCCGAGCACACAACGTCTTGTCGCAGTCTTCGATGTCCGTAATCCCTGTCAATTGCCTCGCGAGACGCACCGTTTAGGGCGTCCATTTCGCGTGCGGATCGATGTTCTCCCGCCGGGTCGGCGAATGGCAGACACGCGACGCCGATGACAAGGGACCAACGTGCACAGCGGCCCGGCAACGCGGCATCAGCATCAAGCATAATATGTTTAGCTTGACAGCGACACTGGGGCCCCAGCTCGCACTTTTGGTATTCGTTGTCTGCTATCTATCCTTGGGGTATAGTTGTGCCTCATGCGCCTGCTGCCAGCGAAGACAGAATCACCCTTCGCTCAACCTCGGCATCGCGTCCAACACGCCCAGAGAAAACGCCCAGCCGCCGAGTCTCTCTTCATCATCGGAAAATCCAGAAATCGTGATGCTAAATTGGCGCACAAGCCTCGCTTAGGCACTTCGGGGTCGCGGCGCCACGGGTCCGATGTCTGGTGCGTCATTGAATTCATAGGCCTGCGTAGTTGTGTCAGCCAATCAAGGGCAAGGGAAAGGACCGACTTTGGACGTCTTATGTCCACGCGTAGTGCAGTCTAATCTAACATCTAACATCTCCAGACAGCCGTGCTTGACATGTCCACGGATCTTGGAAGATATACCAAGACGAACGTCGCGGAGAACTGGCTTTGTGACCAAGTAAGACTTACAGCCACAGAGAACCTCCTCGCCCCTCGCATCCACCCAAACTTCCATTCCCGCACCCCAATGACCGGTGTCTCCCTTGCGGGCTCGTCGGTGAAGCAGTGCCAGTTGTAGTACATCTCGTTGATGCACCTGTTCAGTTCGTACCCGCAGCAGCAGCAAAGCCAACCACACTCCTGCTCGTAGCCATCTTTGGCGTGGGTGACGGTAGTGCAGGAAGAGGCGGCGCAGTGGATAAGCATAATATGTTCTGATTTGTAGTGATTTAATCAGTTGTGAGTCGATCGTGTGTAGACTGACGAAGAATTCGCAAGAGCTGTGAAGCTCGATTAGAATGACTGGGCGAAGGTGAGGTAAAGATGGATTTTACTAGAGCTTCCTATTCTTGCGCACGTTATGCTGCCTTGTATCTTATTCACATCAGATTTTGTGGATTCTCTATTCACTGGTTCGGGAGTCACGCCTGGCTACGTTTGTTTCGGAGGAAACGACGAGCATGTTCACGAAAGCGACCAGTTTGACAAAATAATTCACTGGATGTGTATACAGACGCAAGCACCTCATGACGCCGTGTCAACACTTCATTCCGACTACAATGATCATAAGGTATCAACTTCGACACAAATACTGCACCATCCTCTCAGTCTATTCGTACATCTTGTGCCTTATATTGGCTCCAGACACACGCTCCACTTCAAGGCCCAAATGCACTCTTACCGTTTCTCGTACAACATGCATACTGAATCCTAACGTCAGCCATTTCGCTCCCGTCCACTCCAAGAATCATCAACTTACATAGTCGTCCAGCAGCGTAAATCTTCCCGGAACCCAATCGATCTGACACATATACTTCTCAAGTGAGCGGCGCTCCGTCCGGCAATTCTCATGACAAGCCTTCCCGGGCGTGCACTCCCCCCTATAATCCAGCCGTGGGACTACAGTCGAACTTCGTGGAACCACACTCCTTCGTTCTCCAAGATAACGAAGCATCTCGTCATTCTGCGTTGGCTCGCGTCGCAGCACATGTTCCCCAGCACAACATCGATCCTATTCGAACCATCAGCAACCATTTTTTTCCTGACACAGACTTTTCGAGTGACTCACATAATCGTTCAAATACGTGAGGCCGATAGGACACCACCACGACACTTGGGATATAAAGCACAAGCATCTCTCAAGAGATACATTGTGCCTCTTGCATTCTTCGCGACACGGTTTACGCGGCGATTCGTAGGTTGATAGGCTTTCTTCTGCGGCTTTGGGACACCATATCTCTTCACGTTGATGTAAGGCGTCGTTCGTGTTTTGTGATGCGCGAGGGTTTTTGCGCGGTTCGAAGAGTGATTGGGGGATTGAGTTTGCTGATGCGAAGTTGATGAAGGGTACGAGAAGGAGGGTTTTGAAGATGAGCATGGTGGGTGTTGATATCGTAACGGTGTTTTACGCGCTCACAGGCGTCCTAAGACTTTTTTTCGCAGCGAATTTCTCAAGTTTTCTGTGGATGAGGGCGTTTGTGGGTTGCTGTCTGCGCGATCTGTAGGATGTTCAATCAATCCAAAATTTTGCAGATTACATGCTCGTGAGTTTAAATAACACAGTAAAGATATGATGCAGAAGAAGGATTGGCGGGAGTCAAGCACGCGATGAGTCGTGGTCGCAGTCATCGGAGGGGTGAGTAGTGTTGCACGAGTGTCGAGATCGTGACAATGATCGCCTGTCGACACGAGCATGCGCCTCTGAGGAGCACACTCAGTACTGATTCATACTTTACACGGCATGCAACAAGGACTGAGCTTTACACCGAGTGTATATGTATGTGGATCTCCTTTTTAGTATTTTCTGCCTTCTCCCCATATTTCTGCTGCCTGCATTCACGTGCAGTTCATATTCTCAACGACGAGCTCATTATTCACTCGCTCAAGAGCATAACGTTGACCTATGTGCAAAATGAAACCTACCGTATCGGAACGCTCACAGCACTTCCTCCTGTAACGGCACGAAAATCGCTTGTGTAGCGTAGAAACCCTTGGGAAACACAAGTACCTTATCTGTCTATGCACTTACTTTTATTATTATCGGTATCTTCCTGATTTATGGTATTATAGTGTACTTTTAAGAACCTGCGGCTAGTACAGGTTGGCCACCATCCTTCGCATTCTAACCATACGCGCGCCTTTACCGACCAGCAGCCTCACCACAGCCTCGTGGCCTACATCTGAAACCGCCTGGTGCGCGTTGACGTCTGCGCCTGCGTCCACCAGCATTTTGACCACCACCACATGGCCTCACTATGAAGGCTAGATAGGTCTTTGGCTTCGATCGACTAAAGGCTCCGTTGCTGCCTAGTTGTTGGCCCGTACGATGGGTGACATGCCACCACGGTTTCAGCCGCAGCTGAGCTGAAATACGGACGTCAAGCCGGCTGCACCTTGCAAAGAATACTGAGGGGAGATATCTTTATTAGGGCCCCATTATCCCGCTTGAAATGACCTGCTTTGCCATTTGAAGAGGAAATTCACGTCTTAATCGTATCTTATATACATCGAATTGTCTATGTGTGAAACCAACCGGTTCTCATTCAGCAGATGGTAACCCAAGTACGTCATTACCTGACCATCGTCCATGGAAATATGCAACGATGCTTACTGCTCATATTTAATCTCCAGATGTCCTCATTCAACCATGGTGCTGGGCTTGTGGTGCCGTGCCAACAACAAATCAATGGAGTGTTGGAAAATATGACCGAATTGGACAAAACAGCTTCGGCTGCGGCTGCCACAATTATAGCTCTCACGCCTCTCATATTCTCGAATGCAGAACTGCCAACTGCGAATGTCCTTGAACTATTCATGACGGGGGAGTACGTCCTTGCCTTATTCTCTGCGGGATTGACGTATGGGCTACCAACTAGCCAGCAACGGAGCCGTCAGCCAATCAAAGCCAAAGATATCCTGAGTACTCATACTATTTCAGACGCACTAAGTCCGCCCTCGGGTTTCTATTGGCGTTATGCTTGGGTTTTCCGCGTCTGCTTCATGCTCATGCAAGGAGCCCTTTTGTTTGGATATATCGCTTTCAACGCTCAACCAATCCTTGGCAACATGCATCCTATCTGGGTCTGTCCAAGGTCCGGCATGCTTATATTCCATGTCGCTGTATTTCTCATACCTGTTGGGGTGGGATTGGTGTGGCTCTCATTCCTGTTCCTCGCTTGCAGATGGAAGCGTGAGGAGCGCGAGACGAGCCACCATCGTATTGATCTTTATCCCGGCAACGATATTGAAGGGAAAGATTTTGGACACGTTGCCCAGAGATTCGGCCTCCGGCTCGCCCGCTTGTTAGCATCCAGGATAGAACGGCGTATTGTTCTTTATCCCAGCAGACAAAAGGATGGAAATGGCCGACGGTTCATATTTGCCAGACTTTTCCTTGGCCTTGGAAATATCATTATGGTAATACTCTTCACAGCAGCGTTTGGGAGCGTCTACGGAGCAACTTTTCCAACAGCCATTGGGCGAATGTTGATCACGGCCGGTTTCCTGCTCATCTCTCGACAATTGTGCGTTGTCCATTCTCGGTATGTTTGCGCAGGAACAATATTCGTCACATACAACATCGAAAAGCCAGAGGAAAAAGATCAGGTGATGAGTAAATGGACGGAGCTGAATCAGTCCTCCGGCTCACAAGTGCCTCTAGTCTCGTTAAATCCTAGTGGATCTCATTAGCTGAGCGCATGGTGTTGATATAGATCTGGCTTCTCGGCCGATTGTATGCAGAGGGCTTGGAGCAGTAATTGCGTCAATTGAATCCCACGGCGAAAGAATCCTGCTCTGATACGCGAAAAACAGCGACTATATTCACACAATCACAAAAGTTAATTCCTCCACCACCGCCGGTTTATGAGCCGGTTTATGAACCATCATATCGAGTACCCGACAATCCACTAGGCCGTAAGAACGCGCTGGACCAATGAGCCTGAAGCAACCAGGAACGGTTGGCCGAAGGATGTACGGATTGTGCATGCCGAAAATGTAGACCAGGGCATCGCCTCGCTCAACCTCAGGTGTTCCGACAGCAACAAGTCCTCCGACCGTCACCAAAAGCTGCTTGTCATGTATCTTTTCTTCCAAAAGTTGTTGCAGATTGCCCAAGCAGTTTTGCAAAACCTTCTCGAAGGACTCTACGGCTTCGCTCCCATAGCTTTCCACCAACGAAAGTCTGCTCTCAGGATCTCCAATCCGCATCAAAGCGGACCACAATTCTTCTAAATCAGAATCTTCGGGTTCAAATGATCCACCAACCATCCAATTCAGTACATGGCAATCCTTTAGTACATCCAGGACCCTCAGCCAATGACCAGCTGGTGCTGGTTGTCCGATTGCTTCTTTTACGAAGTTATTGGCTTTCCACATTTCGAGTGGATCAATATCATGACTTGATGAGACAAGATGCAATTGGGAGATGGTGTCGATAAGAACTCCCTGTAATCCAATCCGTCGACCATCTTTCGAGATCTGAACAGGCCGGGCATCTTGCCATTTGACCCGGCCCGCGAATCCGCGACTATTGGTACGGATGCGTGTGTCCTCCACTGCAAAATCTGGAATCCATGATGGCCAGTCCGATTCGAATAGGTGCTCCTTCACTGAGTAGGTGTGAATCACCACCAATGCCTGTTCGACGTCCTTTTCTAACATTAACGACATGACTTCCCGGTAAAGCTGCAGCGGTTTCTTCTTATAGTCAACTTGTATGGCCTTACGGGTGTCCAGATCCAAGAAAGAAAGATAGGCATAAATGTTATCTAACGGATCTGTGGCTTGTCGATGCGGCCCTATTCTGTTCAAAACGGCACCTAATGACATGTTTCTGCCCATTGCATCTTCGTTGCGAATGCTATACATGAACTGCGCTGCTTCTTCCCAGCTCCTGATCTCAATGCTTTGTCGACCTCTGACAGGACGATCTAAGGACGCCTCAAGTCCAAGCTCTTGCTTTATTGCAGCAACATCTGGTGATTTTGCTAACCGCCGAAGTTCGTGCCCTGGGAGTTGAATGACAGCCTGTCGCAAATGATCCATCACCTCTACGAAGTGGCTCCACATAACGGCATACTCACCTACAAGGACAACAGGGTCCTTTCGAGCGAGCACCACTTCCTGAACCACCCATACCCGGGCCCACCACTCTTGAAAATTAATGGTGGTGGTAAAGAGAGCCCGCATCATCGCAATTGCTTCAGCGTGTTTACACGCCTTGGTCAAGGGTGTGACCGGAATGCATTGCGAGTTGTATCCTTTTAAACACTGAAGGAACTCTGGATGCTTGAGAGGCGGCATGAAGACTTCGTCTAAGCTCCTTGTCCCTCTGAGTCGAATTATCACAACATCAGCTTTGCTGTAAATGTGGTCCATGATTGACACCTGGCTACTCCGCTCGTCCATGCTACTTTGGTCAATGCAGATGCTGTCGATCCATATTGGCACGGGTCCCGTCTCTAGCAATGGTGTGCCGGCGCATTTGAGCCTCGTAGGGTTCACTTTGACGTGCGCTTCACTACTTTTGTCCGCCAATGAGCTGAAGATGATTCCTCTCAAGTCGATTAGAACCTCGGCCAGCGTTGGAGTGACGTTAACAATAAAGCCATTGATCCGGATTGACATGGTCTGGTCTCCGTCCGCCCATCTATGTGAGATCGCATAATATTGAGGATGCTCGTCAAGGGAAACGGTAACCAGTTTGGCTTGAAGCTCGTCCTTGAGGCTGCCAGGCAACAAAGTTAAAAGTCGGATCTCATTACTTGTTTGATCTAGTCTTGAATACAGAGATGAAGTCGTCTGTTCCTGGACCGGGGTAGCTATTCTGCGTCCGGAGTGTCGTTTGATCCATTCTTTGACCCGATGGGATGCCATTGTTTGGGAGAAAGCTTTTGGTGAACCAAAATCCAGTACGGAAGTTCACTTGGGTGCTGCCTCGTGGTCGCAGTTCAGCTCTTGCTGCGCCCACTTTGTGCGCCACAACTAAGACAAAGACGGCATAGCTTGAAAGAAATGGCATGGTACTATCAGATACTACGCATTTGTAAGCAAGCCGCATGCACGCTAATACATATAAAGAACCACTAAAACATGCCGAATTGCATGGGTTCCCCCACAAACGGCGAAACACTCAGAATACATCCTTGCCACTTTAAATCGAAGTGTGAGGCTCGGAATACTCCCTCTTATGACTGAGATTCTTTATCAAACCTCCGAAGCTCAGGGAAAAAAATCATGCCGCAATATGGCTGGGGTTAAGTCTTGACCAGGTGGTTGACAGCCCTGATGAAAGATCATAGCGACTACGACCAAA
>BCLK01000060.1:0-35623 GCA_001748405.1 Paraphoma sp. B47-9
GCCCGTCCAAGCTGTGAACTTCTTTGCGCATGTTCCCTTGATAGTCAAAGATACCTTACCTTCTCCTTACTCCGACCGCCTGTCTCCACAAAGATATGGCACTGACTGCACACCCAGAACCCAGGGCTATGTCACCATTCATTATTGTTTGGCGTCAATTTTCCGAATACGGGTTTTAGTATAATGAGTTCGTCCAGAATCTTGTTGATCGCTGAAACTCTTCACTACCAATGGGCTTAGTTACGAAGTATCTGGTGTCAAACTTATGTTATTGCTAAATGGAAATCATACAAGCGAATCCTCGTCAAAATCGGGCAAAGTATTTACACTACCTCGTCATTCCTTCACCTTTACAACTCCACCACATCCGCGTTTCTTCCTATCCTATCAATCTCCTTTGCCTCATCGGCCCACGACTTCACCAGTACCCGATAGTACAAATCTCTTGTATCCCTACTCTCCTCGCCATGCTTGGTCTGGAACATGAAGTGTCGTTTGAACACTCTTTCGTTGCCAAAGTATTTGTTGCATACATCGCAATATAGAATGCCCAGTGCCGGCGCCTTCTCCGGCTGATCACGAGAGGTGTGCGATTTTGATGACTTTGCTGGTTGCTCGAAGGATGTATGCTCTGCGCTGGGTTTTCCTTCCTCACTGAACACTGTATGCACGCTACTAGTGTCCGTGTTGAATGGTGAAGTGCCAGTGAACATGCGTTCATATGGCGGCAAGTCGTCGCCTGATTCTTTGAACTCGAATCCACCGTCGTTCATGGTAGGTTTGTCTGAGAACTCGAATCCGTCGTCTTCAAGATTTGGCGCCTGGCCTTGATGGATTGGGTGAGATGAATCCTCGTCGGAGCTGTCGTAGTCGGAGCTCATCTCCCCGAATGATATCGCATCCACATCAACGACTGGCGAATGGTTTGGTGGATCTTCCATGTGTGCGTGCAACTCTGGTCGTGATGAAAAGCTTTGATTGCACGTCGGACATTGTCCAATAATCCTTTGCTCCCCTGATGTCACTTTTGAGGGGTGCACCGAGGAGTATGGATGCTGCGAGTTGTATTGCGGGTCTGTCATGGTGTTGGATGTGTTTGGTGTAATATGTTGTATGAATTGATTGTTTCGCTTTTGAATTGGGTGTCTTAATAGTGGATGAATGTGGCACTCGGTATTCATTATATACATGAGGTCAAGGTGTGATGCATGGCCTACGAAATTATGGGTGCGCTCTCGAAGATGCTAGGATGTTGGTGTGATTGGCGGAATATTCGAGTACTTTCCAGGGATCTTCCACGCTAGTGGCTTGTCATGTGATCTTGGCACGTGATATCTGCTGCCTGTGCCTGCCTGAACAGGAGAGCAGTTAGTGCATGCACAGCCCCATCCTTCGCTCGGGTAAAAAAGTATCCTTTATAACCCATTTCCATTGCCTCAAGCGATTTCTTCATGAACACAGTAATTCGCCATCATGAACCTTGGTCGTGGTTCTTGGATTGATTTGCAGCGTCTACAGACAAAGGTCACCGAGCGGAGACTTCGTCTTGTACACATCCAGCAAGAGATCGAGCGTCTACACGAAGAAGAAGACCATCTGAAATACCAAAACGAGACCGACGAAGCGTGGGTTAACTTCAAAAGGCTTAACCAGCCATACTACTTGCATGGCTAGACTAACGTTTCTGCGCTAGGACATTAAACGCTCAATTACAAGAAGGAGCTCAGCCGAATCTGCTTCAGTTTTGCAATGAGTTTGAAGCTAGGATACCTCGAGAATTGCGCGATATGGTTTACAGATATGTCTGCGTCTCTGACCTTCCTATCCGAGTCAAAAGCTGTGCCGGAGATTCAGAGGAGACCGCAATATTTGGAACTTCAGCAATCACTCCTCAAAGCAATCTAATCAATCTGCAATGCGTTAGCAAACAGATAAGTTTGGAGATTCAGGAGACATACTGGTCGTGTAACACCTTCGAGGTGCACTGCAACTTGATTGCTAATTGGAGCACGGAAGACTTCAACCAATTCTTTCACCCGGACCTGCGCAGCAAAGACGGACCACAAGATGAGCTTAGCGCAGCACCATACAAGCACATTCGGAAACTACGGGTACTTGTAGACTCGGACAACTACTCAGCTCATTTACTTAGAAATTACACCACGATACAGGGCTACTGGTACCACGGAGAGACGTGCACCTTCGGCCAAGCATCTATGACAGAGCTAGATCATCGGCTCAGATCATTATATATCTTCAAGGGACTGGGTAAACTACATGTTGAGATGGTGGTGCGTACACAACTTCTGACCCAGGAACCTCACTACGGATTCAGAGACGATGATGAACGGCAGTTCGCAAACATGCTTCAAAGTATGCGAGATTCTTTCTATGAATTAAAACATTCAGGTGTGCGCGTCACGATTACCTTGCACAACAACTGCTCTAGTGAGCCGAGCACGACATGGGACATCACACCGCGCCTGGTATTGAATGCAGAGGAATGGCGCTCGGTTCGTTTACTACACTCTTCTCATACGAGTATCTGAAAATTGACCATAAACAGGAGAAACATGATCAAGACCCAACTATAACAGTGAGCGACCATTACATCCTGAACACAAGCAGGCAACGTCTTCGGGGAAGTCTTAGTGATCACTTATCGCGTCGTTGGGGAGTGCGACATCTTCTGCCCTGGTTCGACGAAAATAAAGGAGAGCACTAGATATCAACTACCATGGAGGCAAGCGTTTGGGGGGTCGAGGTCAGTCATGGAGGGATTGATTACACGGACACGTCAAATTCGAGAGAAGTCATGGCACTGGAAGTAGTTTGCTCCACCTACAGTAGCGTCATCGCTGATTTTGGAGAAGTAATGGAACCGAATGGTACGGACTACGGCCCACAAAATACAATCGACGAACCTCCTCCATCGGTCTTCATGACAGCCACCTGTTTCACGTTACTTTTATCTTTGGAGTTTATCTCCCTAAGGAGCCCCTCATCAACTCCAGTCGCCTTTTCAAAGTGTTGGCGATCAAAGAGCGCAGCGACGAAGCCCGCAACGCCTAACCTGACCTACACCTGAGCTACTTTATCCGTAACTTTCATCATTGCCCAAGTCGCTGAACCTACACCTAGAAGTGCATAGCCGACATTTGTATCGACAAGAAACCACGAAGCAGCGACTGGTAACCTCGTCACGACTTTGGAAGTGTGTGCTTGCGCGGAGAGGCTGTGACAGCTGCTCATTAGGGAAGCAAGCGAGTATGAATACGCCTTACTCATCCCAATATCGAAAGACCTTATGAAAATTGTCTGGAGAGCTCCGAGACAATTAGGCATGGAATTGGCGATGCTGAATCCAGGCATGCTGGAAATCCCTGCTGTACTGCCGTTCCAGAGATTTGTTGGAAGTTATTGTTCTTGAGCCGATGGAGGTGCATGCCATGTTCCATACTGTATTGTTCAAGAAGCGGAGAATATGCTGGTGTTGGAATGAATACCTGTTAGCTTGCAGCGGAGCAGTATGAATGCGCCGAGTATATTAAGCTTGCGTTATTCTTATTGGAGCCCGTAGATCTTTCATCCAACGTACAATAGCTATATATACAATTACGCACCCTTCCTTGCACCGTACTCAACCTTCCGCCGTGTAGAAAGCTCACTAGAACTCTCCGCATCCCAACCAGCAATCAAGTTTGCGACTACGCCATTGTCGCCCTAGCCCCAGACAATGCCACGAGCAAGACTCCAATCCCCTCTCCCGCTACTCCTCAGCACGCGATAGGAGAGCACACCGCAAGTATCCTTCTATTTGACCTCCCTCTGCAGTGAGTTCATGTAGCTTTGTTTTGATGGCTGGGTGCATTTCGTTTCGCGATGAGATCGGCGCCATTGTAGCCCGCCTTGTTGAGAACCTTTTCGAGGACAGATTGATCAGAGATATTTGCGTTTTGCTCCCAGCATACGGAATCTATGATTGATTAGCTTGCACTTTCTTATTTGATAGAAGACGAGTTACACAGTAGCGACACGGTCCTCGGGTCTGCAGTCGTAGCTCTCAACACCGTCGGCGTCCTGATGGAAATTGGTCTGCCCAGTGGCAATCAAAATTCTTACCCTTCCTCCCATCTTGAATCTTTCCAGCATTACAGTGCGCCGCCCAATCAGCATGATCTTAGCTCAACCACAACGCTGAGTGGGAGCGGAGTACCTGGATGACGGCCTTGCTGGTGTTCTCCATTGCCTATATGTATGGAGCCGGAACGCTACCGGCCATGTGGATGACAGCTTAGAGCTATATCACCTTGTCCCTGTTCAACTAGGCACGATGATTGTAGTGTCTGCGTCCTCGGTGACTGAAAAGGCTCTAGGTGCCTCGAATCCGCTGTGGGGTGCTGCAGCTGTGGAATGTTTATTGAGATTCCCGCGAATCTGGGAGGGCGTCGTCTTGGCAGTTGAGATCCATCGTGGATGGCTGGCGGTGCAGTTGACAACAGGGCTGTAGGAGGGCGGCGAATTGAGATCGAAGATGTACGAGTAGTTAGAGGTCCTTGACAAAGGAACAAAAAGTACAGACAAAGGTATTCATGAGCGGTTGTGCGGCGGCAGTCGGATCATGCAAACGCGCGCAGCGCAGCTGATCCTTGTACACGCCCGCGCTAGCCCACGTGTACGCAAAAGAGTATCAAAACATTCGACGGCAGCAGAATGCAGGACTCGAACCGCGGGCCTTCACTTTCCCATGCATTGCCACGGCAAGGTGAGAGAAAACCTGCAAAAAAAGCCGATGACGCTTGGGGGGATTTGTACTTACTTTTTTTCTTTTTGTGAGATCCGGAATTGGTGGTTTGACCACTTTGCCAACTTGTGGTCTTTGATTGCTTTGATAGAAGGAGTAGTATTTTGAAAGTATATATGGTCCAAGAAAATGGGGCTGGGCAGAAATTGCAAATCTTGGTGAACGGCTGGCATCGCCCTCAACGCTACCAAACTCGCCCTCACTAGACGTGCGAGTGTCTGCCGTGTCACCAAAGCACGTTTGAGAGGCTTTCCTTGTAATTGATGCACTCCTCAACCCGCAGGTTAGCGTTGCGTCGTATGCTGAGCCGCGCATTGGTGTTGCACGACGCCGCATGCATTTAATGAGACGCTCCAAGAATGCGGATCTGAGGCTGTTTACTAGACGCGCAGTCAAAAAGAGTCAAAGAAGATTGTTGCTTGTCAAGTCTAATTCAAAAGCACACCATATGCGTGATCAGTCGATCAATGGTCTTCTTGAAACTTGTATTCGTCGGACTACCACGATGTGTGATCCAATTGCTGAGGGTTCAGCGCTGAAAGTCTCCCAGAAGCTCCATCTATGCCTTTTGTATACCGGTTACATGCTCAAGGTACTGCCGCCAGATCCATCCCGTGTCATATCCACCACAAACCCACCGGTCATCTCCAACTACTGCTGGACCCGATCGGGGAGGACGAGCGACTCCGCACCGCCCTTCAGCCACTCGAGGATCTCGCGGTGTAGCCGACCGGCGTCGACTTCGGCCTGAAGTTGGGCGATTATCGGGTCGCTGTGCTGTAGGACACGACGCCACTCACTAGAGGAAACCCGAGAGTCCTCGAAATGGTGATTGCCGATGATGCCCACCGCCTGCGTGATCCAGAGGGTGAGGGTGTCGTTGACTGGATCGTGGACGGCTTCGTCTGGGTTCATGAGACGTCCAACAATGTGTGGAATCGAATCATCGGGGACAACACCGCCCGTAATATTGGGCGCGTATAGGCCTCGGTCGGAAGGGTAGCCGACTTCGTCGTGATGAGTGGCTTGACCTTGGGTCTGGAGTTATGAGCGCACTGGAAGAATTGGAGCGGTCGTGAAGAAAGAGAAGACTTACGCTGGCTGTACCACTGCTGGAAGCTGTGGGAGCAGAAGATGAAGAGGCGTTGCCGGAAAGGTTTGGATTTTGCTGGCCCGACATTTTGGCGGGTTATATGGCAGATGTGACTCGGAGGAGCTGTGGAAAAGAGAAGCAGTAGATTGAGGAGCAGTAGTTCAAGACTTGTCGATAGAGTGATCGCGAGCTTTGGAGAGGAAATACGGGGAGGTTCATGGTTTATATATTTGGTGGTGGCGGGAAAGGTCAAACGATAATCGATGGTGACATCGGAAAACTCGGAGTGAGTTCCAAAAAGTCTGTTTGTCTTCCCGTAACCACGGTCTCGCACTTAAAGCCACAGTAAATAGCGAAAGGGAGATGACGAATATTGAAGTTCAACGGAGATGGTGACTTTATGTATGCGAACATCATGGTGATTGTTACCCCAGCACGATTGTGTTACCAGATCACCCCGGAATTGCTACTCAGTTTGGCTATGGCAAATTACAATTGGGTAGGTAATCATGAGCTTTGAGATCGACGCAAACTTCTACGTGTCATCGAGACCTCTGGGATAATTATTGACCTGGCAAAATCTCAAGTGCTATGCACGATATCGTGATTTTGCAAAAGGCTGTGCTCAGTCCGCTGTCACCTCGAATGCGCTTCTATCCCATTGTTGACTCAGCACTGCCACGTGCACCCACAAATGCTTGTCGCAGCATCTTTCTGTCACGGTACCCAACCATGATACATCACTTCTTGAGAATCGCACTTCCGAAGTGGAGTCTACAGACCCGCATACCACCATGATTCAGTACCCTGGCGCATATTTTCCTCGATCAAAATTGCTCCAGAGAGCTACACACAGACAATGGCAAACCCACCCAGCAAGAAGACGGCCGGAGAGTTCAAAGCAATGCCCGCAAAGGTGAGTATTGCTTCTAGTAGCCTGTGGACTCCCGTGCTCGACTAACTGATCATCAGGAGCATTGGGACACCGATGCTGATCCTGACCGCAACGATCCCCACGATAACGGGCATCTCCCTCCAAAGACGGCCTTGAAACCCTCCGCGACAGCCTCCATCGACGACATAAAAGGCAGCACCGATCATGGCTTCGCCATCCGACGTTAATCTGTCCCTAACAATCTCTTGGACGTACTTATTCATACGAAGTATCCCGAAAAGTTGGGAAGATTACACAAGATTTCCAACATCATACCTTGGGTCTACAGGCCAATCGACATGAGGCACTATCAGGATACTGCGCCAGCTATGGTAGCTAGTGGAAAAGAAACTTCCCGCTCGGAAAGAGAGAGGACCAGGACATGGGAGAAGGCGGTGGACGACGTCATCGAGGACTCTGCTAGATACATCGCCGCGCAGGAAGAACTCCCTCCTTCCGGCGTGCAGACCTCAGCAGCATCAACTATAACGGATTGCGACTTCGAAAATGATGACGAAGAATCGGTGAACCTGGTAAAGGCGCAGTGGATGGAGTATGTTGCCAATGAAATGGCAGATCAAGGCGTCCAAAACACTGAGGAGGATGATAACGAGATGTCCGAAGGCAGCGCGTGTGATAGTGCCAGTCAAGGCGGACACAATATCAATGCGGCGGCTTCCGAAGACCACATTGGACTTTAGGATGCTGAAGATGTGTTCATAAGCCCTCTTATAACGACCGCCACCGAAATGCAGGTTACGGAATAGCGTGGATAGGCAAGAGACTGGTGAGAGAGCGTATTAAGTTTCACTTAAACCAAAATAATTGTCTTTCTCTCCGCTATGTCCTCGTCATCGCTTAGATCGAAATCAAAGAGGCTAGAAGGCTCTTGACTCTGGGTATTCGGGTCGCCTAGGCTGTATTGTATGTCATCGTACAATCCCACGCGCTGCCATCTATTCTCTTTCCCGTTCACGGGCACAATCACCAGCCCAACACTACCCATGCCAGTATCGTTAGTTAAGTGCCTCCTTCGAATGATTTGTAATGCCCAAGTATTCCAGTGGCGCTGAGGAACTGTATCGGTCTTCCACCATTCTAGCTGATATCGATACATCGATGGTAAATCGCGTGCGCTCGATGGCAAACTGCGTGCGCCGGGCAAATATGATGACAAATAGTCTGACTCCGATCGAAATGCCGGTCTGTTGGCATTGGAGTCTGGTGGAGTGTCTACACGAAAGCAATATCCGGTGATTCGAAGTTCATGAGATTTTTCACTGCAGTCTGATCGTCGATTGGAAGCGCGAAATGTGCAGAGCGCGCATCTCATGACCTCCACTTCAGCGTCGATGATTTTCAAACACTTGGTGTCTTTGTGTACGAACGGTCTCGAGACGGCACCATCGATACTCAACCAACTCCAGGATGGCCAGCCTATGGAAAGCCTTGATGATTTCGTAGTTTCCGCGACCCAGAGCAATTCCTGGGCAAGGGCATGTTCCCATAGCCCGTTGATGATATTCACGTTGTTCAAATCCGCCATGGTGGTAGCTAGGCCTTGGATCGCGGTCCATTTGTCCGAGATGTAGGTCAAGTTGCACTTCGTGTATTCCCCAAGTATCCACCACCAATCATCAAGCCAGCTGTCACGCCATTCGCCCTCAATCTTAGTCCATGGACCTCTGTTCCTGATAGTCAATTGGTTATACCGCACTTTCAGAGTAGGCATTTGCTGCGTCCAATTCGGCTCATCGTTAGAGCCTTCGATACAATCGTAAGACACAAAGTGGGCCCCGAAGTTCAGCGTTCTAGTGGCTAAGCAGCGCTCTTGAAGAACCCAGGCACGGGAATGAAGCCAGTCCTGTTGTCTCTTTCCCATAATTATGAAGTCCGGACCAAATTGGCACCCCAGAAAAGATAATGCGCACCGCTCTTGGAAGCATCCACCATTGCTGTCTTTTGCTCCCAAAGCCGCAATCGTACATGCCGAGTTTCGATAAATCTCGCCCATGAGAGCAGATTCATGCAACCAGTCCTCATTCGAATCCTGTATAATGCAAAGAGAGTCAATCCAAACAAATTCATACCCCAACTGACTCGTGACTAGCATGGCATCTTTGAAGGTTTTCGGCAGTTGCGCCAACGGAATAGCGGAGCGGAACTTCGTGAGAGAGTTCTGTTTGAGCAGAATAGATTTCGCAGCTCCCCAACAATGCGATAGCGTCAAGTATTTCGACTTGGAGTCAATTTCTCCGTGTTCTAAAAGACGAACGGATTTCAATACACGATCTACTGTACTGACCCGAATCAATCTCGTTGGAACAAATCCAGTACCCTCAGCATCACTATCACGCGCACGGCACTTTGTGTGGTGATCTTGACACTGGTGAATCCAATCTCTCGCTTGTTGCAGAACCTCAAAAGCATCTGTGCGGCGAAATCTGAGGGTCGAGGAAGCGACCTCTTCGTAGTTTTGGATTTGCCCGTAGCTGATCGTGAGTCGCGGAAGGCCACAGAAGTCAATCCAACCTTCGTCTTCGCTCTCATAGCCGATCTCACGCCCCATTTGGATATTGTAAGTGTGATCGTCGCTCGCATGTTGTCGTGGCTCGGCAGCGTTGCAACCGAGCGCGACAAGTCGGCAACATAGATGGCAACCAGCCTGCGCAGAGGCTCGAAGCTTGTCAAAAGTGGTATGGTGTTCGAACACTTGGCTGACTTTATCGTCGGTTCGCTCAGCCCATGAAGCGAAAGTATCAGCTAAGTGGCGACATTGAGGACACAGGATATGGAGATTGAGCTCAGGACTCTTGAATGGGAGCATCGTGTTGAACAAAACCGCAGCTCTGCAATAATGGAGAGCGCTACGGCTATGTAGATATAGGATCTTGTGAGGGACCTGGTTAGGAAGGTGTTTTTGTGAAGTGATGGTGAATGGCTGCGATGGAATTGCCAACTGATTCTGGAGGCAGCTGCGTTGCGTCTCAACCCCGCAGTACTTTGCAGGGGTCAATAAGGCACCCCACATTCAACACCAGACAATTGTCCGCACAGGCACTTTGGACTCAGCGCAACATATACTGAGTGATCCACTCTTAAAATATCTTAGCGAACACATCACGGCGCAGTTTTAGCGAGAAGGTTTGAAAAAGCCGTGTAATACATTAACCAGACATATTTCAGCCCTAAAAGGCTGCCAACGGCATGCATATACCTGCACGAAATATCCTTCAAGCACAATACCACCCAAAAGAATCCAACAAAAGTGCCTTAATCATACTAGAAAGTATGCCGTCATTATCATAAATTATCCTTTGACAATACCTTCATCGTGTCGCGGTCAAACCAACTTAGGTCATTAAGAAAACGCATAAATCACTCCTAAACGCCTGTCAAAATATACGTCGCACATCTACCCCTAGCTCGAGTGTTGCTAGATCGTCATAGTCTCTTTGTCATCTATCGCATGAAGACTTGCGCATGTTCCGACCATCACCACCCCTTTGGAGCACACATAAATGGCTTCTCATCACAGAGATCTTTATGCTCTCTCGGTGGCGGCGTGGGCATCGAAGTCGTCGTGCTCTCCACTCCCGACGTAGTCGTCGACGCCGGCGTAGCAGAGGGGAGCGTGCAAGGTGGCGGAACGATCGAGGTGCTGGTGCATGTATCATAGCATCTAGTTTTTGCTAGATCAGCACTAATGGTTTAGTGGACTGAAAGTGGACATACGCTCCATATCCCACCGTTTCAGATCCACAAACGGCGATCGCGTCGATGCAGATCCACAGCTCGGAGCACGTTAAATTGCCGGTGGGATAGCCAGTGGGATTGTATCCCTCCGGGATTGTAGTGATGGTGGGATTGCTCGATGTAATCGTCTCGTTGGGATAAGCTGAGAGGGTAGTGGAAGTGGGCTTGGGGCATTCTGGGGCGGTGAAAGTCTGGATGTCGAATATGCCAGTCGCGCATTCGATCCAAGTTCTATGAGAATGTCAGAAATCGTGACTATGTAGTCTTTGGGTGCGACAAGAGAGGAGAGGATGCAGTGACGGAGTGGGAATATGGTAGTTTGGGCAATCGTACCCGCCATAAGTGAGACCGCATTCGTTCGTCGCAAAGAAGGACTTGACTTGGCCACAGTTCCTCCTAGCTGGTCCCGCATAGGCGGAACATGCCAGGCCCATGAGAGTGATGATTTGTTCGGCCTTCATTTTGGCAGTCGTATCGAGAAGTTTGGTGGTGCTAGTCTTTGTGTCTTGGCTGGTGATAGGCGAAGGCAGAAGACCCCGAGTTTGTGTTTCAGATCGTCGATTCGGAGTTGTTCAGATGGATTCGGAGAAAGAAGTCAGAGCTAAGGTAGCAAAGGGGTACAATGACGAAGCGATTCGAAGCTGAGTGTGATTGTGACTGACGGGTAACAGCCGATCTCTCATGATTAAATAGACGTCGAATACCGCTGATCGTCATTACTGCGCGACAGTTGTAGACTGCTCAGCTCACAGCTGTGCGATCGTCGATCTATCCAACGGCCCAGAACTTGCCACGGGGAGGTAGCTCTTCGTTCAAGACCCGCAGATGGAGAATTCCGCGGACGTGCAGATGCACCGGTAACCTTGACCACCTTCAGATACGATGCTTACACGACAGACTCACGGCATGGCTCAATTGATCCAGGCCTGGTCCTGCAGCCTTCGCAGGGAAATGATAGTCTTGTAGCTCGTATTCCGTTTGCTGTAGTCTGCAGACACGTCGGCCGCAATACGGCTGATATTGACCGTTGAGGGTATGTCTGGTACGACAGATCGCATTCCGGCCAGATGCGGTGTGGTTAGCATGGCCATGCAGCGGTCGGTGGGCTGACATTCCTAACTGAGACAAACAACAGTGTTGCATGGTGTTGAGAAGAGTTTCCGGGAGCCCAGAGGCTGGCACGATGATACATTTCGACTTGATGTTACGTCCATTAAGACTCGCAGTGTCGCTGCAACGAATAGTGTAGTGGTGATGGAGAATGCATGTGGCCGGAATTGTCAGCGTGTGGCACGGCCGTCCGAACTAAATGAAACTTGAGAAAACAGCAGCAAATTGGGAGAACGCAACAGATGGGGCGAGTGAAAGATTTTGGCTGTTGCTGTGGGTCGCCTGTCTGAGAAGCGATTGCTTAGGAAGGCTTCACTGCGCTGAAACATCCCGAGCTGCTCTGCTATTAAGACAACCACCAACCGAAATGCTCCACGAGGTCGTATGATCTCAACTGAATACTCCTTACTGTATCTCGTACTTGGCTTTCCGAGCATCTCCGATATTCTTTCGCTTCTTTATACCTTATCTGCCAGCCTTTATGACCTTCCTTGACCCCTCTCCGCTCCTTATCAAGCCGGCCTCTCGTACATGCTGTTGTGTGTGTAATCTTTCCTTGGTCCGCTGACAGTGTAGGTGATGTCGAAGTCCTGTATAGTGGCGCCACGAAACCGAAAGCTGCACTTGTTGGTGTACGAGTCTGGAGTACACCAATGGTAGCCTTCCGCGATCCATCCTTCCTCCTCATCATCTCCGCGGGGCTGTCGGAGATCCCAGGTGTTGAACAGCGTGGTAGTAGTCTTGCCATCCGTGTCTGCGAACCAAGCACTGATCTTGTCCGTGGTCTCGTCGTATCGGTAGACGTACGCGCGGTGCGCAGGAAACTTGTCGCCACAAGCCATCTTGAACGTGCCTTGTTCGATGTAAAGGTACTCTGCAGAGTACGAAGGATCGGTTGGTGATCGCGGATGGAAGTGAGCTGTACCCTCGAACTCGCCCCCGCCATTATGGGCACTGATGGTACGCTGCAAGTTCCACGCACCTTGCAGGCCTCTGAAGATAGCCGCGGCGGCAAACCTGGCTTGCGACGTGGACGCCTGCATCAATGCAGTCACCTCTTGAATGACGCTCGAAGCCTCAGGCGCAGCCGTATCCTCCACGTATCGAGCTGGGATGGCTGGTCCAGTCTGCCCACCGAAGGCGTCGTCGCCCCGCTTGACGTTAGCCAAACGAGAGAACTCCTCCACGAGACCGACATAGTCAGCCATCCAAAACTGTGGTACTTGTGGAGACTTCTGTTGCATCGCAGCCCGCATCTTCACTGCATCTTCCTGCTGATACAGACGCTGAAAGTCCTCTGAAGCGGCCAGGCTGGGCTCTGACCAAACCTTTGCGATCAGCCGAGCCTGCGCCTCCATCACACTCCAGTATGGGCCTTCGTAGTAACCTACAAAACCCAATGAGGGTATCCTCGATGTGAGGATAGAGCCTCGCGAAAGGAGAACTGGAATGCGAGGTGACGCAGGCTCGTAGTCCAGAAGCTGCTTGACATCTGTGTCCAGGAAGTCAAGGCTGGGCTTGTAGCCAGTGGCATCAATAACACCACTGATGTTAGTCAGGGTGTCATCGGAAGTGCTGACCTTGGAGAGGCCTTGGCCGTCTTCTTTGACTTCCTTTGCCCAACCTTTCACCTGGACAATGATGCCGCTTCGCACATACTCCGAATAGGAGTCACTAATGCCTGTGTATGCCGGGGAGGTCGAGGAGGCTTCTTCGAGGCCGATCATGGATTGAAGGAAGTCGTGTCCCTTCTGTGCCTTTTCTGAAGGCACTGTGCCGATCGCCGCCGAGATTTCACCGTCTCCACGTCTCGAGAGATTGTAGAGAACTAGATCCAGCGGAAGAAAATGTGGAGCCGGATTGATGATCTTGAGCACCTCGTTCTTGAAAGGATCTTGTGGTATGTAGCGTGGCAGGGAATAGAAGGAGCGGTTGAAGACATGGAAGATTGTGCTGCCAGAATGGCCAGGGTCACCGTTCGGAGTATGCGCTGCATTCGATATCTGAAAAGCTGCTTGTGCAGCAGCCTCAACACCGCTGATGCCTCCACCAATCACGACAGTGTTGCCATGCTTGTCCCCGAGGTTGGACAGATGCCGGAGTTGCGAAGAGTGTTGGACGCTGGGCGATGAGGCTTGCAGAGATTGCATTGGCTTTTCGAAGAACCCACTGGCGACAATTACATAGTCAAAAGCGCGTGTGCTAGCCTGGAGTGTAGTGTTGTCGGCAGTGGTAACCTCCCACTGGGTGTAGTTGTTAATGCCCTTTGCGCGAAGCACAGTGGTGTTGTATTGCGTGCAAGCGTGTAGGCCGAATGTTTCCGCGTATTTATCGAGGTATTTGCCGACTTGCCATGCCTTTGGAAACATGGGAGGTACTCTCGCGGACTGCGCGCTCGTGCTGTCGGAAAGATTGACAGAAGTCCAGGAAAGATCAGAGAAGGCCACCGTGAAACGGCTCAGATTCGTGCGCATGTCGGGACTACACTTGTCTCCATGTTCTCCTGGTTGCGCTCTCCACATACCGCCGGCCCTCGCAGCGCTCTCAAAGATACTTACCTTGAAGCCTCCTGTCTGCCGCAGGGTTTTTGCTGTGACAAGCCCTGCTGGACCGGCACCTATGATGCATACCGACTTCAACGTTGACATATCGCTCTGATGTTCATTGCTCTTGCGGCGCGCCTCGAGAATCTGACCCAAAGAAGTGTCCTGAACTTGGGAAGGCATTGTAGCGTGGATGTGATACTGCAGTTGTAGATGTGACATGGACCGGGTAGGATTGTTGCGAAGAAGGAGGGTGGTTCAGAGCTATTGGGTGGTTTCCAGGTGCCGATGACCCAAAGGAGGCAATGTTGTGTGCTTGTCGTGCGGATAATAGTACAAATCTGTTAGAGAGCTCTTCAACGGCGGGGAGAGCAAAATGGCGCCAGAGGCAGCCGCGGAAATCCGACCAATGGGGATACGGTGACCAGCGTGATATCAAGAACCGAACGATATACATGCACAAGGAGCCAGAGATTATCTAAATGAGACTATTCATTGAGTACCCCAGAGTTTATGAGTGTTCCTTTCATGGTTTGGAATTGAGTTTTGCCGTACTGTTTGATCAGCTTCAAGATGTCGCCTAAGCGGTGGCAAAAGGGCATACCGAAATCAGATATCGAATATGTCCCTACGATTGGTCAGTGGGCGCGAGAGCAGGGAAGAGCGTCATGACATACAATATCGGTGACGCTGCGGTGCTGTTCGAATTCAGACCGAGCAAACAGTCGCATATCTTTCCGCGCGCCTTCGTCGGGGATGTTTGCAGTGCTCCTGACGATATCTCTCCACAGTGCCAGGGCGCGTTGTCGCTGGATGAACTGCGTAGTCATCAGCGTTCCCAATTCCCATACCCATGTGGCAGAAGCTATACATGGTCTAGACCAATTGGACTTTTTCCTCGTGCGCGTAGCCAGGAGATGGGCTTCGAGGCTACAGTGGCATAGCTGCGGAACATTCCTATATCGACTCAAGAAGATCAAAGGCCGGATGTCGAGATGCGAAACACGCACTGAAATGGATGCAGGAGGAATGAGTGGTGGCCGATGCGGCTCGTTTCTCATGCAAGCTGACGTAAACAGCACCGTTTGAGGGGCTAGGCCGTGAATACTCTTGGCGCAATCAGCCTTGCCTTCGGCTTTGATGCCCCGCAACGCGTCGTCCCCTGTTGCCAATACTCCGACGGCACATCCCGGCTTCTCACAATGCACAAAGACCTTCCCAACATTGACTACTCTGTAGATCCTCGACGCCTTCGGGATTGGCGAGAGGAAGCAGAGGGATACCCGGCGCACTCCCGGAATAACTATCGGCCAGACAACGGAGTCTCCAGGTCCGTCGAAGTTCGTCGCGCTACCGTTCGAGAGTACCGCCGCCTCGAGGCGAACGAAGTACCTCTTAAGGGTCGGCCAATGGTTCTCGACATTCATATTCCCAACGTGCGAATACCAACCCACGTGCGCTTCGACGACAACGGCGATATGCCGCCAGCATATGTTCCTCCACGCGCCAATGAAGTCCGATGGCTCATCGAGCTGGTGGACCCGACGGATTTGCGTGATAGCGGCAGTCTCGATATCGCGTGTCAGCTCACCTTTGACTTCATTCCGTCGGGCTCAAGTCTCTCACCAAAGGACCAGAACGCGTGCGTCGAAATCATCTTTGAGACTTCCGGTCACGACTACAAGGCCTCGAGCGTCGGCTGGAACCGGAAAGAGAAGTTGCGAGAGATGCTCAACAAGGAGATGATGTATCTACTGATCCGCCAAGGCGATATGATCGCGGAGGATGATGGCGATGTCGCGAACAGTGCAGGTGTCAAGGAGGAAAGCGACAAGCTCCAGGCAACAGGGGAGTCCCACGAGAAGCTCTCACGCAACAATATCTTGGACAGCAGCCGTGGTAGCCCCGTCGCGGACGATGACTCTAGGCCCGCCAAGCGACGCAAGATCTCGGACTGGCCCGATCCCAACAAAGACGGCAAGGGCATCGTGCGTGGCTTCATCTCATTCATGTTCACGAACGACGATCCGCCGCACGAGGACAGAGAGGTGCTCTACATCTACGAAATCCACCTTCACGCTCGACTCCGCGGCCAGGGTCTCGGTCCAAAACTGATCAAGCTCGCCGAAGAAGCTGCAGCTTACTGCGGTGTCAACAAGGTTATGCTGACGGTCTTCTCGAAGAACAAGGCGGCTAAGGCGTTGTATGAGAAGCTGGGCTATGTCAAGGACGAGTGTTCGCCAAAGGATCGAGTCACGAGGAGGGGTGTTATCGAGGCGGAGTATCACATCATGAGCAAGGAGATCGTCTAGTGGGCATAGCATTGGCGTTTGGCATTTCGGCGTTTCAGGATAAGATACCCAAGGCAGGAAGGCCTCAAAGTTTGGATTATTATTTCGGTGGAGGATGCCGCAGCGGCCTTACCAAGACTGCTCTCTGACGGTCGGCTCTCGAAGTATTGCAGCACAACAGTGCAAGCCTTGGTAGATTCTGCTCTGAGAGGCAAGAACCATGATTCTATATAGGAAAACGCATATACACAACACTGACTATCCTCTGCTTTGATGTGGTTTATGGTGCCTCCAGATCTCAGCATCCAAATGCGGACTAGTGAATGGACGGAGGATCGAACGTCGTGAGTGAGCATAATATGCACCTCTTCATCACCCCGGACCCATCACTTCATACGAGTGTTCACACTGCTAGTTGGTATAGTACAGCAGACTCCTCTGCTCGACTTATGGATCTCATGGGATAATTACAACATGGTGTCCTCGCAAAGCATCGTAAATTGTAAATTACGAATGCATGTGCAATTCTGTTTCTGTATGATATAGGTAATGACTGAATCCCAAACGATACCTACCACTACATTACTATAATATACGATAAGGCCATATGCTTTCGAGTAACGCGCAACCGTCAGTCCAGATCATCCAGACATCTTGACTGCAACGAGTTCGGTCAAGGCCTGCGTACCCAAACCCAAACCAGCAGATCCAAGCAACGAAATCACAACAATACCCACAGAGCAACCCCAAATCCATTGCCACTCATACCGCAACCCCGCCACCCTGGATTCCACGTAGCATCCGGCCCAGAACAATCCCGCTGCCAACAGAATGAACCAAAGCCCTGTAATCATGTTGCGCACGAATAGGATTGTCGGCTTCGCGCTAGGGAATTCAGTCTCCATCTCCTCATCTTCAGAATATACCACATCATCATCAGGCTCTGTCTCCGTCTCATTGCCTTTCGACCCCTTGGGAAGAGTGGATGGCTTTGGCTTTGGCTTCAGATTTGGCTGCGGCGTCGGACACTTCGCCGGCGGCATCGTGCACTCGCACTTCTTCTCTTCCTGATCAACCTCCATCTTCGGACACACGGTATTCAGGTCCAGACTATGTGTTGCCGAGAGCATCAAATCCGCGAACAAGCCCGTTGCATTCGGTCTGGTCAGCGCATCGAGACTGATACTCCACGTCTGGTTCACTGCGCTCAACGGCTGCGTGCGTAGATGCGGCGAGGTTGGAATTCTCGAAGAATTGAGTGATGTATGGTTTCCTGAGGATATGCCCGTGGAGCATATCGATGTGTTCCTGGTCATCGCGTCGAAGACTTTGGACAGGAATGCGTTGAGAATGGCCTTGTCGTGCACACCGGGAACGGGGAAAGTAATCGGTTGGCCGATTTCGTTTTGCACAATCACTGTGCCAGTCACATTTTCACCGGAATCGCCGATTTGCTTCATCTCGTCGAAGATTTCGAATAAGACTTGCTGGACTTGGTTGCGATTGCGTTGGTCCATGAACGCAGCGATAGTAGAAACGGGCCAGGGGACGAAGAGAGTGTAGTTCTGGGCGTGAGTGAACGTGTGCCAGTCTGGCTTTATGGCATTAGGAAATGTCAAGTTCGCTGGTTCGAGCAAGCGTGCGGGAATAGGGAGGGATCGTGGTTTGGATGCCATTTGATCGGATCTTGTGCCGTCAACAACAGTGAGAGCAAGAGAGGACAGCGGTTGGTGACTTTGGACAAGGAATGCGCACAAGCCGAGCATAGCAGCCAGCCATATGATTGCAGGGATGATGTAGCGCCAGATCTTGGAGATCTTTCGGCGATCGGGTGACGGCAGCATTACCAATTTCTCGTTGACTGACGCTGAATCCCCGGCACTGCAGAGGGGTGGAGGCGGCACTGAGAGTTCTTCTGCCTGCGGCGGTGTCACATGAGCTGGTTCAGGAACAGAAAGCTGTTCGACTGGTGCGGTAACAGTCTGCTCTGATTGGCCAATTTCATGCACTGTATCAGTCTCTTGATTTCGATCAGGATCCTCTAGTTGGGCAAAGCCGTCGTCTCCAGGTTGGTTTGTAAGAGAATGCGTCTCAGTCTGCTCTGGGGCGTCAATATAATTAGCTTCCTCGGAGGACGAAGCGACCTGTCTCTGTACGTCTTTCTTGGGCGCATCCAGACTCGCATCACTCGTAGCTGTCTCTTCCGGAGTAGAACTCGCTTGTCCAATCTGGAAGTTCAAGCTTCGAGCCCTTCGCACCTTCGCGTTCGTAGCGAAGTTACCAATCATATCGCGGATCGTCTCTTCACTGGGATACTTCCGTACTCCAAACCCTGTGGCAGCGTGATGACTGGCGCGACGAATTATATCTGAGGCCAATTTAGATGGCCAGGAGCGCTCTGCTGCCATGATCTGCGGTAATTTCAAAGCCTTCGGCGAACTACCGGAGAATATGGTCCTCCGCTTGCGTATGTTGCTTGAAACCAAGCGTGATGAGTGGCGGCGAGTCGTGCGTGTTCGAGATGATTGCGAAGTAGTGCTCTTTCGCTTTCCTTTGCTTTTGTTTCTGACTGATGCTGTGTTAGATATAGGAACAAATCTGACAAAACGAGATCCTGGCGTAGTACAAGAAATTATGAGCGAATATGAAAGCAAGATAAAGCTTACCAGTACTTCTCGTTGATGACCTCCCGCTCTGTGCAGACGTCCTTTTGCTCATATGCACCGAGGCCTGTTGGGATATCGCCTCAGTATAAGCAGACGCGAACGGATTCCCAGACGGAGTGATGGGCTCATCATTTTGAGAGTTCCGCAATATCTGTTGAGATGCCGTCTCAGTGTATGGGGACGCGAAGGGATCTTCCGATGGAGGAAGAGGTTCATCATCCTGCGAGTAGCGCGATGATGTCGCATACGAAGAAAGTTCGCTGAGGCGTAAACCATTACTAGAGTATCTAGCTTCTTGCACGTGTTGATCGGGACTGTCCGAATTGCTAGAACTTGTCACTGCTTGGTTCGCCTGCTCAACAGATTCGCCCTGACAGCATGTTAAACACAATCACTAGATATTGACACAGGCTATACGTACTCGAGCCCCAGAAATACCTCGCTCTTCATTGGCTCCTGTAACATTGGCAGAACGCGCTTGCTTGCGAGTCTTTTTCTTCTTCTCACGGCGGCGTGACCAGCTCGCAGAAGAGTTTGAGCTCGGCTGCCTTTCAATTTGTTTGCGACTGCGCTCTTTTTTTGAAGGACCCTGATCTGCCTGGGAACGGAGGGAGGATTGAAGCTGCTCTAGCCCTTCCACCGTCGCATACATTTCCTGCAGTTTTTTCTCGTAGGAAAGGATCTGTTCTTTCCCGGGTCCAGCCAGCTCTTTTGCGCAGGCATCTTGAATTTCCTTCTCGGCCTTCGCTCGAGCTTCGTCAGCTTCCTCTTGCCTCTTCTTCTGCCTCATAGCCTCTCTCAATGCCTCTTCTTTTGCCCTGACATCCGCAAGGTGCCTTTCCAGAGCGGCCTGAGTCGAAAAGGCATACCCACCTGCATTAGACTCTCTGGAGTTGGGAGGCCCAGAAGGATTGTTTAGCGGAATCATGGTGAAGTTATTCATACACTGGTTTCGTGCCGTATGGTTGATAGAGATCGAGGGAACGAATGAAAATGTTTAGTGAAAGGAGAGGAAATGGATGATAGATTCGACAGAAAACATTGCAAATGAAGGATAGTTGAGTTGTTCCCTCCAAGATTCCGTGACTCTTTTGTTGTGTATGTTTGGAGTTTGCGCTTCGATGGAATCGTTTACATCATGATAACAATAGCGTTAAGCATCTGGGCAGTCTGGACCATCGACGTTATAATGACCTTCTAACCCCATTCTCCCTGCCCTGCATGTATACGTATGCCCTGAATCAATAGAAACGTCGGATAGTCTGACAGATTTGCGCTAGTGGTGGCAAGGCGCCACATGGTCGGTACTCTCCCACATCCTGCCCAATCAAGAATCCCACCACAAAAGCATCAAAACGAAGACTAAATGTATGATAAAGCGTTGAGGCCGGGGTCTATACTATTTCTAGGCTAAATGATCGACCCGTGGTGCAATTAGTGACATCGGCACTCCAGCGCCGCTTCGCTTCAAAGTCTGGTACGGTTCCTGCACGCCGCGTATCAACGGCTGTATCCACATCGTGACTCAATTACTCGGGACGACCCCACTTCAATGAAGTGTGACCTTTATTTATTTAGTAAATCCGCATGATATGTGAATGCCAAGCACATTGCACCCGCCTTCTTGAAGTCGCTTCGAGCCATCCACAGGGCATTCTGAGTGACGGCGGAGGCTTCCGCCACTTCGTGACCGCAAAGCCACTCGTGGTACTGGTTTGGCAGTCCATACAGCTTGCCATGTGTGCGCAGCTTGCTGTCGTTGCGCAGTACCGACCGATTCATTGCTGGGTTGAAGATGAAGTGCTTTTCCGTCACCGTTTTCTTCACCCAGTCCAGCTTGATCATTACGCGGTCTTGTATGATTTCGCCACCGGGTGCCTTCGGGTTCTTCATTGCGTTGGGTAAGTTCATCAACCGGTTCACTAGGTCCTCGCAAGTCTTCCACACGTTGGGATCCTTGATGTTGTCGCCCGGCGCACCCATGTCGTCATCAGGCTCGCCCTGGTTGTCGAACGTACGGATAGTCTGGGCGGGTACATGTGTTAGCGCCGGCACGGGTGGTGGCCGAGCGGGTGCTGCCGAAGGTTAGAATGTGGGTTGCACGCGAAGGGTGGGGACTTTACGCTGCTCGCTTGGTAGAAAGCCAGGCGCGGACTTGCTGCGCCGGTTGACTAGGTCTTGGGCGTCCTCAAAGTCGGTGGGGTCACACTCGGACATCTTTTGGATGGTCTAGACTTTATACTAGGACTGTCAGCTGGACATGACCTTTGCAATTTCGGTACTGTGAAGGGCATCGTGAGGTTAAGGCAGGAATAACCGACCTGTGAGGGAGTTGTGAATGATTTCTAGTGTATACAAGACAGAGAGGAGCTATCAAGGGTGGTTTTGGCGGATTGAATCCAAAGTTAAAGACGGAGTAGATAAGAGCAGGATCGAGCCTTTGTATCAATTGTAAGAGGACAAACGCGCGAGCACACGGGAGGTTTTCACGATGGGAAATCGCGAGGACAATCTCGCGTGATCATCGAACTGACGGCATGGTCTATCGTGATAGCAAACGGACACTATGCTCAGCGACATGTACCAGATGGGGACGCAGAACAGAACAGTTCGTGATAGAGGCGTCGATAGGTAGGGTTTTCTATAGCGTGTAGTCCACTCATTCTGCAATCAGAAAAGAAGAACAGCAAAGGAGCGAGTAACATAGCAGATACTATTTGATGTTGTGCTAGCCATTTTGAGACCGTGACAGAGAGACTGCATGTGCAAATGAATCTTTGCAAACGGGACTAGCAAAGACCTATGCACTCACCGCAATGGCATTACACTCTCGTACTTAATTCCACCTACCGTTCCTCAGACCTACCTTTAGATGCATACACCTTCCTATCATACTCCCCGAGTATTCATCCCTCAGTCACCTCCTCAAAATATTCAGTAGTAAGGCAAACGCCCTGTTCCGCAGCACTCAATTTCTCATCATCTCCACACAGCCACTCCGAATACAACGCCGGGAGTCCAAGTCCGCTCCCAGATAACCGCAACTTAGACTCCGCAGCAAGTACATACCGCTCATCTTTCTCGCGGAAGATAACGTGTTTGGGGCCAAGTACACCTCTTACCCATTGTATTGACAATATGCCGTGGACGAACGCGTGCTTCGGGGGTTGGAGAAGGCGATCAACAAGTGATTTTACACTGGGCGCGGGTTCCGGGGCCACTGTGGGGACAAGGAATTCGCTGAAGTCCACATCAACCGCAAACATACTAGTGCTAAACGCTTCTGATGTGCGATATTCTTGCTCCTCGGGGTTTACTTCCGACGCATCAACAGGAAGCCCGGCATTGACTTTGGCCGACTCCTTATTCGAGTACAAATTGCGCTCTGGATTCGGCATGTTGGACTCGGGCACGCAAGGAGCGCGGCCAGTTCGCGAAGACGTGACTTGGTGTGATAGGTACACTGCGGAAGCATTACTCGCGAATGAAGCGCGGCGTGGCGACCGTGATGGCCGCTCTGCGTCTTGACTGCCAGACATGATCTCGTAACGACTATAACGCTGAATATGAAGGGGAAGTTGAATTCACTTATGCTGTAAGCGTCGAGGTGGAGAGCTTGGCTGTAGATAGGTGAGACGTTTTGAGGCACGAAGGAGAAGGTTATAGTCACTGCGAATGTAAGCGAGCTTGGAGGTTACATGAAACCTCCACAAGAGCAACGACCGACGACGTTGAGCATACTCAATGTTGGTAAGCTGAGAAGACGATGTGCGAATACATGCTGTGGTGAAAGCACAGAATACAAAATTGTCGGGGGCCACACAGTGCTGGGGGAATTTGAAATAAGTGCCCTTCACCTCGGGGGTCGATGCTATTGTCCATTATTGACGACCTTCAAGGCCGCACGATCACGCACAATAGCTTTGTAAGATATTTCTTCTGTGATGTTTCTGTTATTGCAATAGATTTCTTTGTGTAGCTCTTCGTGCACTCGAGTTTCGACATTGTCAACCTGTGCGCGTCGCATCAGAACAGCTTTCTTTGTCTTCCCCTGGCGCTGGTCGTCAGCAACATTGTGCATAGTTCCGAGAGCAATCCTTCAAGCCATGTGGCCAGTATACCTGGCTCTCAGCGTGCTCGTCTCCGTTGTATTAGGCGAAGAGCGCGCATGCAACAATGACCCGGCGCTATGCAACAATGACCCGGCGCTATGCAAGTCCAGCTACGACGAAGTAACCTACTTAGGCGCACATAATTCCCCTTTTGTGCGCGATACCTCGACAGGATGGTCCTCATTCGGAAATCAATACTTCAACACGACAGTGCAGCTCGACGCCGGCGTACGACTGCTGACAGCCCAGGTACACGCTGCCTCAAATCCAGAGACGAAGGCACGTGAACTGCGCCTCTGCCACAGCACGTGCGTTCTCTTCGACGTTGGCTCGTTCAAGGACTGGCTGTGGGAGATACGAATATGGTTGGATGCGCACCCGAACGAAGTCGTCACACTCGTACTGGTCAACTTCCATTTCGTCGACGCTCGTGAGATCGAGGGCGAATTCGCCAGGGCAGACATTGCGCATTACGGATACGTGCCAGCGAACATCACGGCCGCGCCGCCTCCATCGAGCGAATTCCACAAGACCTGGCCGACGCTGGGTGAGATGATCGACAGGGGAGAACGACTGGTCACGTTCATCAACGCTCTTGTTCTGGATAAGGAAAACGCCCCATACTTGTTGAACGAGTTTGATTTCGTCTGGGAGAACGCGTACGACGTGACCTCTCCTTCCCAGTTCGCCTGCACGCCCGATCGGCCTTCGAACACGACCTCGATAGCTGATGCGCGTAGCTCAGGCAAGCTGTTCTTTCTGAACCACCTCTTGTACTGGCAGCAGGCGTTTGGAATCAAGCTGCCGGACACGCGCACGATCGCGGAGACGAATGCCTGGGACGGCAACGGCGGGCTCGGGAAGCACGTCCGAGAATGTGCCAATCAAGTGGGGAGGCAGCCAACGTTTGTGCTTGTGGACTTCTTCAACGTGGGCGCCACGATGAAGGTAGTCGATGCTTTTAATAAGGTGCGAAATCCGAGAGGGAGGACGGAAGTGTCGGATAAGATCATGGATGTAATGACGGGACAGAGGCGAGTTAGCGAGTCCAGCCGGGGGTTGCCAGGTCGTACTATGGCACTGGTCGTCGCGATCGCCACAGTTGTGGTCACATTGTGATGTTAGGAAATACTGCGATGTGTAAGATGAGAAACGCAAAAAGCGCACATGGCGGGTAAGGTTGAAGACGATGGTAAATGAATAAGTATCAAATCCAAATCGTTGGTCATTATCGACTAGAACTCTGCAAATTGTGGTGATGGGTCGTTGGGGCGGCTCGAAGACAAGTGCTGGGACGCAGGAGTGCCGAAAATTGCGCGTTCGCGCATACGAGTTCAATGACGTGCATGCAATACTGTATCAATTGAATTATAGTGTCAGACAATGGTGTTAGCCATCCACGATATGCCGAGTAGCGGACTTGTTGGAGTTACGCGCGAAGACGCGTCGCGAGGCGGAGTTCTCGGAGGTGCCAAGCAAGTTTGCATCATTTGCCGCTCCAAAAAGTTCAGACGACATTCCATCACGTCGAACACAATCGGGCGCATTTCACAGCCATGGCGCCTTCAAGAGCATATGTGCCTTCCAGGGCGCTTCTACGAGCACTATCACGGCCGCTCCCACAACGATGTCCCTTATTGCGACGCCCCGCATTCACGCCACCCATTCGAGGCAAGCGCACGCGAGCAGCAAAGACTGAGAAGCTGGTCGGCGGTGTTGTAAACCCGAATGAGGCAGCGCAACTACTGGAGTCATCTGAGCGACAATTAAAAGAAGATCTTGATACCGACCGAGCCATGCGCCCATTAAGCGATCGCGCACTCGAATCCGATGACCTGCCAGCCATCAATTGGTACGAGCAGGACTTGGACAAAGGCACACCAAAGCGCCTCATTGAGCGACTAGCGACAGCAGAAGACCGCAAGAAAGAGAAGGAGATGTACCATATGATAGAAGAGTCTGTGAAGAATCCCGATTACGATGATGCGCTCCTCAACCGCCGACTCATCGACAGTCTCCTCTCGAATCCCAATTTCGCCGACCTAACACAAGAATTGAAGGAGATCAAAGGCAGTATCAAGACGAAGCGGGAGCAGCAGGTCCTTGACAAGAAGGCTGCAAGGGACGCCGAGAAGGAGAGCAAACAACTCAGTGCGAGTCTAAAAATGGCAACACACCAGGCTTTGCAGGAACTCATCAACGACCCGGAGGCCGCAGATGCGAAGATCGAGTTGCAGGATGTGCTGGATAGGATGCCCGAGATAGAAGATATCGATCAACCCGAGTTCCAAGCTATTCTAGACAAAGCGATGGCCAAGTTGAGCGACAGTCCCGCCTTCCAGAGGAAAATGGCGGCCGTTGCCGACAAAGAGACCGACACCGACTTCGAAAAGGAATGGGAAGACTATGAACACGAAGTCAACGACGCAGTCAATGAGACCGAGGCTGCCGATGACGATCTCGGCCCCAAAACGATCGAGGAGATTGGTGATGTCGATACACTCCTCACGCAGATGCGCGACGTCCTCAAGTCGCTCGGCGGAGACAGCCAATTGGAAGCCGAACTCGACGCTGTCCTCAGCGAAGACCCTAACGCGGAACAGGAGGGTGACTTTGAGCGCGAGATGGATCCCGAAGAGCTCGCCGAAGAGTTGAAGAAGCTGGCGCAGTCGAAGGCATCCCAGAAGGAGGTAGATGCGGTGGAGGACGTGCCTGCAGAGCTTCAGGCGAAGGTCGATAAGATCATGGAAGATCCTAAACTGATGGAGAAGCTTGTGTACATCCAGCAGGTGATAGAAGAGTCTGAGCGCGCAAAGTCCGATATCACAGCCATTGCTCACGAGGTCGCACCGGACCCATACTCGGAATTGGAAGATTCCCGCACAACTACGCTCAGGCAACGCATGCAAGCAGCGCGCAAGGATCCCGCTCACATAGCTGCGATGGATGCCCTTCGAGTCAATCTCCTTCCTCCTTTCAACATCTCGCCTGCTCTCAAGTCCTTCAACCAAGCCATCGAGCTCGCATATATTGGAGCCAACGATGACATTCGTCGTATTCTCTGGCGCTCTTACCAGAAGGCCCGCACTTTGCCAACGTTTCTGCAGAACCTCAGCGACGATGCTTGGGACATTCTGTACTATTCTCAGGCGGTCACATGGGGCTCGAATCAAAACAGACAAGACCACCTACGCCTGCTCCTGGCTGATCTACGCAGTCTGGGCAGAGATGGACCGCCTACACATCCAAGCTCGCTCGTCAAGAGCGGTGACGGGCAGCATCTAGAGGCTTGAGCTACCACCATATGTATAACGACGCACATGACTATGACATGATACTATCTCTCAATAGCGCAAGCTGGAACTCCTCACCCCATTCTTTCAATCAATCAATGACCTGTCAAGTCCATGTATTCTTTCTAGCTACTCCATGTCGCTGCTGCGTGTCTCGCAAATCATCTCCATCTCCATCCTCGCTCAAGTCCTACTCAATCTCCCATCTCCCATCTCACACCCACCCACCACATCATCCCACCCTACAAGAACATCGCCACAAGCCCCTTCTTAACCCTCTTCTCCGCCCCATCCTTCCACTCATCCACCGACAAAATGAGCACATCTCCCTCACACTCCTCCTTCCTCCATCCACACAACGCCATCCAGTACTCAAACGGCAACCCAAACTCCAAGCCCTTGTACCACAACGTCGTCTTCGGATTCCCCTTCCGACCATGCCCCTTCTTCTTCAAGCCGCGCGGGTAGAAGCGCTGAAGATCCTCCTCGCTGCCCTGCGGCCGCGCCTCGAAGTGCTGGTTGCCGATGACGCGGCGCGCCCAGTCAAGGTGGATCACCGCGACCTTGACGTCCTTGAGGGTCGTTGGCTGGTTGGGTGGGTGGAGAAGGATCTTGATGATGCGGTGGATCTCCTCGTCTTTGACATGGTGGTAGTTGAGGGGGCGGTGGAGTTTCGGGCTCCGAGGGACGTTGGCCCAGCCGTAGGGGTGGTGAGGCGGGTCTTTGCTCGGGTAGCCCCAGGGGATGGTCACCTGGTTGTTGTTGGGGTTGCCTCCCGTCATGGCGGGGTTGTCGTTGGTGAGGGTTTGGTGGACGGTGGTGGTGTTGGGGCGGTTGGTTTGGAGGCACAATTACTGCGTGGGCTTTTTGCTCTTGTGGTCTTGTTGGCGATGCTGTGGATGGTGTTTCTGGCGGCTTGCTTTGAATTTCGAAGTTCTTGCAGAGTTGAGTGCGCAGCTTTGGTGGGGTCACGGGAAAGTGTTCGCGTTCGGCACGATTTTGAGGCTATCATTTACGCTTGGGCCGCGTGCACTTTGGGATAACCTCAGCAGCATCTCCAGGTTCAAAACACCGCGGTTTCAAGATTCTGACACTTTAGATGACGTTGCATACGTAGAGATAAGGGGTATTGATATAGCAGCTCGAGATGCACCACAGCGGCACACTGCACTGCCCAACAGTGAGCCTCTGCATCTTCATCTCCAGACCTTCATAGCAACGCGGAGAGCAGAAGGCAGCAAGACCCCTGCCAGCTTCCCCTCACCTCATTGGCCTGTCTGTCCAGCCCGCCCCCAAATTTCTAAGTCAGACTGACCGCGAGTTGCCTTTGTGGTGAAGCAGACTTTTGCCAAGCCTCTCGTTGCCCGCCACCATAAAAGTATCCCCTCACCTGCCCCGCTCCCTTTCTCCTTCATCACGCTGCTTTTCTCCCCCGACGCATCTTTGCCAAAGCCTTCAAGCCCATAGCGGCTTCTCGCTGCTGCCGCTGCGGCTTCCCTCCTAGCAGTGAAATGGCCCTCCTCCTCCCCAGCACAGGCGCACTATTACGCGGAGGACGGAGGGCCGCCTTTTGACGAGCACGGCGTGTATGTAACAAAGGACTCGGCGGAAGTGATAGAGCTCGGATGGAGCACTTGTACGTTATTGACCTTCACACCTATCGTGCCTTGCTAACACGGCACTACAGTCTTGAAGCTGCATCGCAGCTACTGCCCTCTGCCCGAAGGCGCTCCTTGACATCTTCCTCGGGCATGAGGGCAGTGCATTAGCGCGGGCGAGATCTCGTAAGTTCTTCTCCACCGTCCCCAAACTGCGCGAAGACTCGTGACTAACGCGCAAATGTAGTCGCCGAGATCAGCATGCAGCTTGGTAATGTCTCGACTGCACTGGATTTCTCCGACAACAACAAGTCGAGGGTCCAGTGCAGTCCACACACTACCAAGCGCAGGTACTGTGGTGACAGTACCTGCAGGCCGGCTGGCCCCCCAACATTGCCAGCCGGCCAAGAACTCCATGTTCACATGGAGTGCCGCCGGCGGTGACGTGCTTCATCCTCAGAGAAGGAAATTGTAGAAGCTGAGCAAAGCATCGACCCTGCTCGTCCAAACAACCCTTGCGCAACATGCGGAGAAAATAGAGTCGGGTCGGAGTTTAGCGGGCAGCTGAGGACAATATTCGCATAAGTCCTGGTGAACTCCGACCCGAACGTCCCAAAGCAACCGCGGCAGCGATGAACCCAAACGCGACAAATCCATGTACGACTGGGCATCCGACAGGTGTGTCGGTGCAAGTACTTGTCGACTACCCCTGCGCAACATGCGGAGGTGGGAGAGTCGGGTCGAAGTTCGCCAGGCAGCCGACGACAGTGGTGGCGTAAGCCCTGGTGAACATCAATCCTACTCTCCCAAAGCGACCTCAGCAAGCATGAGCCCCTACGCGACATCTCCCTGTGGTGACTTTGGGTCTGGGAGAGCCCAGAAATGGACATCAGGCATCCGACAGTTAGTCGGTGTAAGTCCTGATGAATGGCCTTCCGCCAAGCCCACGAGGCTTACGAGAAGCTGATCGTCATTGACGAAAAGCGCTTCGTAATCTTGAACAGATTCGCAAGCTTCAACCCCATCAGTGGTGTCCAAATTTTGGACTAGTAATGGTCTACAGCAGTACTATGTGAAGCTTGACGAGCGCGAGAAGAACCGTAAGCTTTCAGGAGTTCAACCAAGTCATCATCTTCGTGCGCTCGACACTACGTAGCATCTACATCGAGTCTGGAAGCTCCACCTAGCCCTAGAGGCAGCGTGTCCAAGTCGACCAAACCATGCCATCAGCTGAAGACAGCTGATTCCGGATCGGCTATTCCTGAAACTACAGGCAAGATCCTCGTGAGCAACTTCCTATGTGTTTGCACAACCCCATTGGAACGAGTCGACGAGAATCTCGGCCCACTGAACCAGGTCTTCTTCACGATCAAGTCTCGAGAAGGCATACTCGACCAATACGCACAAGGTCTGATACCCCATCTTCGGATCTGCCCTTACCACCGATGCCATGGCGTGGCCATATACAAGGGCAATTGGCGACATTCCTAGCGACTCTATTTAGCACGAAGAAGCTGGAGCGTGCCGGATTCGTCGTGAAGTACGTCAACTCCACCGAGTTCAACCTCGCCAAATGCGGTGATACCACTGGGGTCGGCGCGTGCGAAGGGCAGATGCAGCTTTCCATCATGATCCGCCAAAACCCCGATCTTGCGTGAAGAGACTGCGTCGGCAAACATTGCCTGGACTCACGTCCACTTCGATACCCTCCTCAACAAGATGCATCTTGTCTTTTGCGGTGACTTCAATTCGACCAATACCGCCATGTCGATACCGCCAACCGCTGCGTTTCATCTTTGGCGCTTGATCCTGGCTACGGCAATATATGCAGCGTAAGTGTGTCTCGTGGCTTTCCTGAATTGTACTGACCTATTCATAGAAGAGTTACCACTTGATGACCATGAATGCCGTCGCAGGCTCTCGCAAGCGACCTATATTCCCTCCTCGGCGACCCTCCTCGAGCACCCCTCGGTCGTTTCTCACGCGGACTACGTTCACCTCGATGCGCATCGGAATACGATCCTTATTTGAAGAAGAGCGTCGGCTCTGGCGGCGATGATACATTAGTAGGGGGAGTGATGGACACGAGGTCGAAGGTCGGAAATGGCGGGCAGGCGTGGAGGCAAATTGGCAAGCGTGGAGGGACAATGTAAGGCGTGGAGGCACAACTAGCAAGGACACATGTACCCAAGCCGCACCGCGACGGAAATCTCGACTCCAAGAGAGGACGTCAGACAAGCTCCACGGCGCTGACGACTGAGGCTGGCGAGGTTGGGGCCAGTCTCTCGAGAACGTAGGTAGGTGGACGTGGTGGCGGGTCGTCGCTTCGTACGAGCGCGACGCCTCTATCCACGTCCACCAGCTCCGATGGAGAAAACCCAGCTCCAAGATTACTCCAGTGAAGTAATCCTGGAGCTGGGTTTGATCCTCATAGGAGGAGGTGGGGGTGGATAGGGACGTTGCGATCGTGCGATACGATGACCTTCTTAGCTGCTGCGCGGGCGGAAATGGATGCGGTGATTACAAACCTGGCTACCAAGCTCATCCTTGTCATTTGATTGTGCCAGATGATCTGAATGCGCTGTTGCGCTCCGTCGGCGGCGCCGTGAGGCTTGCTATTCTGCACTTCCATACTGATGAGTTTACTTGTAGACTGTACGACTTTCATCTTCCAGGAGATGGCGAGTGAGGCCAGAGTGTGGAATGCGATTATCAGTCAAGTCAGAACTAATAAGCCCCAAGAACAGTAGCAGCGTCGCGCTGGTCACTCGGTATTGACCACTTTGTGACAAGGACATGGGTGACGGATGGATCAAAGTTGACTCCAATTACCGAGACCGCCGGTGTTCGGTGTCAAGGCCGCTTTCGAACGGAGAGGTGATTCAGATCGAAGATGGTCATCTACCACTGAGGCCTGATCCACTATATAATCCGAATCTTTGGCGTAACGCGTCACAGGTCTATGCGAGCGAAGAGCGATGGTGAGATCGAAGCGTACCAGAACTGGAGTAGTGCTGGATGCTTTATGGGGTAAAAATGTCACATCATGAGTTCGAGGTGGACAGGGCAGGAGACCTTGCAGCGCAGTTTGAAAAGAATGGAGCAAACGAGAGGACAATTCAATTTGGATGCCCTTGTCCAGGCTTCAGGGGACTACTCGCCGTCGTGGTACTTGCTACCGCTGGCTGCTGAGAAGGGGTCACGCGACTGATTGATGAATGAGCATAGGGAGGGAGTACCGGAAAGAAAGCGAAGATGGAGAAGGAAACGCATCTCATACTTGGAGGACTATGCAGATGTCTCAATAGGACATATTTTCAAAATGCCAGCTTGTGAGAAACGTACAGATGCTGAGAGATAGAAATGGCATTGAGGCTGGTAAAGTTCATAATGTTAACAGTTTCTCGCGCTCACAGTAGGAAAGAAACCACGTAGCCGCGATCATGCCGCACAAATGACGTGAGAAAGGTTCAAAGCTGCTGCAAGATCCAAATGGAGACAATGGGCGCAATTCAACCAAGATAGAATGGTAAAAGAAAAGTGCAACCAGCAACTCGATTCCCATACGACACCTCACTGCCCGGCTGCGTGGCAGATAACGGCGAGATAGACATAATGCGATGGGTAATAGTCAATGGAGCTTCCATAATATCTGCTCGTCGACTTTGGTGAGTATAAGGCGCAGTGTGCATCGAAGTAGCGCCAGTCACGCGACCCCACCAAGATATCAAAAAGATCAACAACGCCGCACTCCACCACAGCCCTCTGCACCGGTGAGTGCATTAGGGACCTAAGGTAAAAATGCATACCCAAGGAGCAAAAAGATGCAAAAATGGAAACCCGGCTGACCTCCGATATGGCCCGGTGAATCGTGGGGAGCTGAGCTCAGATAAAGAGTGGAAGAAGAGTTTCGAACAGCAGAGCACATCACGACACTTCACGCACAACAAGGAAATACAAACGTACCTTTTCCCCCGCCCGACTATCCCTCCTCTAGTTTAACGTCTACTCAGACAAAAGTGATTGATTTTACTTGGTATATATACCACAAAGATATGTTTTGCTGCACATACACATATGATGTTGGGGAGGTCGCGGGGCGGGATAAGTGGGGCGGGGACTTGTTTTGGTGCGCGTCGATTGCGTTTGCAGCCCGCCGGGCGCGTGGTGAAGGCAGCAATGTGCACCTGAGACCCGAGGGGCGGCTCGTGGCAGCGGCGGTGCTGAGTGCACGCCGCCAGAGTTTCTTGAATCGAACCAGCACGAGGCATCGAGTAAGGATTCGATTGCTCGAAGTGCTCTTTAACTCGCGGTGCAGTGCTTGATGTTGCTTGGTACTGCCTCGCAGTGTTCTTTGCGCCTGGTTTCCTACTATCAGTAAGGTTTCGTGATATCCCTGCGGGCCATTCGAGTGTCGCAGCACCAACATGCCCTCAACATCCTGATACAGTGCAACGTGCCGTAGGCGCGATATTTAGGAGATAGTTTGTCACTGGGACATACAAAGATGAGAGACTGACTGATACGAAATACTGAGCATATGACAAGGCTTGAATGTTACCAGAAAGCGCCCAAGGTAAAGGTATCCCGTCGCTGCTGCAAACCTTTGGTTGACGACATCTTTCACATGGCACCAGGATATTGTAGCGCAGCGGTGTGAATTGTGTTTGACCTCACGGGATTGGTTGGATTGACGAAGGTAATTGACCAGGGAAGAGAAACAGGGGGTGCAACGGGAGCTGTGATATGAAATGGCAGAAATGTATTGAGGCAGAGCGCAAAGGGCGAAGTGGTGGGAAGAAAGAAAGCAGAGTACTGATGATTTAATGTAATGAAAGCCATGATATCACAAGACGACGTTCATTCGACGCTCCGGATCCAGTTCCATAGTACCAGGATGGTAGGCCAGGATGCGCCTTGATGAACAACATTACACGGCCATAGCGGCCATTACTCCAGCCAGGTACCGCGCGACCGCTGCTCGAGACGTTCCCCACACACATGAGAAGATCGGCATATCCACGGCCCATATCCAAGTTTTCATCAAGGCTTCGACAAAGACCTTATCCAGTGGCTGTGCCGCAACCAGTTCCACAACGGGTGAGTCCACGCGGATGCGAGTATCCGTGACGCTGTGCGCCAGACTTGCCCATCTCCTAGGTGCGCCGACCGGTATAGCGAGTGTCACGAATCCGACCACTGTCAAGTTGGTGTGTTGAAAGTCGACCCTGCGGCCCTCGGACTCGTCTGGTCTTCTGATGTGTCCCTGTTGCGGCCATGGTCGAGTTGTAGACGTCGAATGTGTGTGCCTTCTCTCCTCGTCTTGTATCCAGATCCTTTGCATCGCCGGAGGTTGCGCGAAATTGTCATTTCCGGCTTACGGCGGCACTCCGTTGTTCCTGCGGGGAGTTTGACTTAATTCCGAGCTTCGCATACCTGTGGAGTCGGCTTGGGTATATTTGGTAGGAATAATTACGAGAGCGGTAGCACTTTGCGGGTTGTAGTCTACCTGGTATGGAAAGTTAGCAGGAAATAACCTCTCCTATACGGCGGTTGTGATCTGGTTCACGTGGTGTCTCAAGTCTTCCAACAGTGTGCGGAGCTGGATCCGCGCGAGCAAGGAGTGTATAACACGAGGGTCATGATTGACAGGTGTAGATTGAACGGAGGATGCCGCGACATGTTGCTCAGATTCCCTGGCGGCAGCGTCGCTTCTCCCGATTCGAATTAGCACATCGGTTCACTCTTGAGTGAGCAGTGTCGGCCGATTGTTCGATTGCTGTCTTTGAGGCGTAGCGGCGCTATAGGCACGTCCAGAGTTGTGGGCGGAGAATTCGAAGCATATCTTGGTCGTGAATGGTTCCCGAGTGTGCCACACCCCCTGGTTCTCAGTGAGCTGGTACGAAGGCGGTGATTTGTGCAAGAAGGAGATCAGCATCTGATTTGTTCAAGTGAATGGCAGTGTTCCCGCCGCCGTTGTACCGCCCTTTTCGGTTAGCATGATTAATCGCAAACGACCACTGCAAAATTGCTCCCCAAGCTGCGAACTCAACCCAGACCAGGACTTGCACTCGATCACAGAAGTACAATCGAAGCCATCTCATACCGCGCTCCAGCACATACCAGCACAGCCATGCACCGAGCAATCTTCCTCCTCTTCGCCGCAATGATGCTGTCTCTTGCCGCCAACGTCGCCGCCATCATCGACTACGCGCAGCTTCCCGCGTGCGCCGCGTCCTGCAAAATCATCAGCACTGCAGAGTCAATCTGTGTGCCGCCCGCTGCTCCTGTCTCTAACAAGGAGACCTACATCGATTGCTTCTGCCAGTCCGCATACCTCAAGATACTTCACGTTAACGGAGAGATATGCCATGGTATCTGCGCCCACGAAGACGACATCATGATATCGCGCTACTACAACGAATTCTGTGGCGTTCCTGTCCCTGCCTCCTCTTCGAGCGCGACTGCCCTACCTGCGCCGACTCCAATTGCATCTTCGGAGGCAATTGAGCCTTCACAAGCCGCTCCCGCCACGCCCAAAGAGAGCGAGGCAAAACCGCGCGACCATGGAGCTTGGCTCCACGACAACTGGAAGTACCTGGTGGTGGCAGGTGTTCTGATAGTATTCGCCCTGGTAATTCTCTTCGGTCTCGCGTTCCTTCACCGCAACCAGAAGAAGACGAGGGCGGAGGAAGCAAATCCACACCACGGCATGATTCCTCTTCACCAGATGCCGGCGACTGGACCCTCTCGTCCCACCACATCAGGTGAAGAAGAAGACCTGAACAACCTGCCATCGCCTGCCGTCTCCTCTCCTCTCGGATCGCCTAGCTCACCTCATAGCTTTCAGAGCCATCTGATATTCTATCAGGAGGCGCAACGAGAGATAGAGGAGCGGCAGGCGCGTGGTAGGCCACCGATTTTCGAGTTGCCGCGGAACAGCTGAAGGGTGAGGCTGAAGAGTGTCGGTGGTTTCTGGGTTAGCTCTCGTGGGCTTTTGGTGCGTTGGAGGAATGCAGGACGTCGCGCGGATTGATAATTGGGTCTAGTTTCTTCTGCCGTAGATCTCTGGGCGTGTGGATACGCCGTGAATTTCATGGTGTCTCGTTTCAACCAGAGACTGTCCCAGTGATGTTGGTCTGAAAAGTGGGCCCTCGAAGATGTTCTTTCCCCGCAACGCGAGATCCCGTGCGCCCCTTGGCGTTGATCTTCGCCATGACGTCGGCCGATCTCAGCGCCGTCCGGACCCAGGGCGCAGCTCATGTAACCATGCACGCGCCCAGAGAATTCATGCCAAGCCACTAGTCAGCAGCATAGTAACGCTGGCGCTAGCTAAGCGAGCTACTACAGAATAAGTTTAGAACTAGTTTAGAATTAGTTCTACTCTAACCTTTTCTACTATTTATATTACTATACTATATTT
>BCLK01000061.1:0-69752 GCA_001748405.1 Paraphoma sp. B47-9
GAGAAGAGGTAATAAGTTAAAAATAAGTTTAGAACTAATTTTAATCTCTATACAGCCTAAAAGTCGCTAACGCCTTAGGTAGTAAGCTAGTTCTCTTTCTTCGCTAATTATTCTAACGTTTAGTTAGTCCTTAAATTCTCTTAGCGCGACCTTAGTTACGTGACGTGTGACCACGTCCGGACCCAACAACCACCATGTCGGCATCCGGTCGTCTGACGTTCGGTGCTATTCCGATGGCTGAATTACCGAGAATTAACGACCGTTAACTTTTCACATTATCAACATCCCACCGCCAATGGCTCTCTGCTTCTATTGGGTCGGATCGACTCGCCAACTGCAACTCAGCAACCTAACCCCAGTTGCCCATCATAAGATACCCAGGATGTAACTTTCCGGGCACTCTTCCCCGCACAGATTGCAACGCCATTTCCTTGGCCAAGGGACTTCGGTCAAATCAGGTAGCGGCAGCCACGGCAATGTATAAGCTTGCCGTGCGAGGATCAAGCTCCGCCCACATCTCCTAGGCATTGCGGCTATCTCCTTGACACCTTACATCCGACGCAGTTCCCCTATCATTCTCAATAGCATCTCTAAGGCGTCAAAGTCCCACAGCAACTCATCTGCACGTCTTTAGCGACCTCAATTCCACAGTCAATCAGCCATGGCAGACGAGAAGCAAAGCATCGAGGCTCAAGATGCGACGCCAAGGACGCTAGAAGACTTGAAGCACACAAAGACAATTGACACGATTCATCAAGATGAGGCTGTCAGAGTGCTTGCGCAGTATGCCGGAGATGAGGTTTGGACAGAAAAGGAGGAGAAGAAGCTAGTCCGCAGGATCGACCGCAAGCTCCTTGCCTTGTTGATCGTCACATATGGGCTGCAATACTACGACAAGGCGATGTTGTCGCAAGCTGTGAGTACCTCCGAAGGATGGGCGCGAGTATTCTGCTAACGTCAGCAGGCTCTTTTCGGCCTTCGAACTGACCTTAGGCTTACCACCGGTAACCGCTATTCGATGTCAGCGTCCATCTTCTACCTAGGCTTCATCGTTGGCAGTTATCCGGCAATACTTATGGCTCAGCGATGGCCAATCGAGCGAGTCGCAGCTGCAATCGTTTCAGTGTGGGGTGTCTGCCTCATGTGCTCTGCAGCTTGCACAAATTGGCAAGGCTTCTATGCCCAGAGATTCTTTCTCGGTTTTCTTGAATCGGGCGTTTCCCCAATGTTCATGCTCATCGTGGGCGGATGGTACAAGAAACGAGAGCAAGCTCTACGCATGGGGGCTTGGTAAGACTGCTCTTGCGCTTTCTTGTTGTGAGCACATACTGACTGTTCCACTTCTAGGTACTGCGCGACCGGATACGTTTCTGCCGTTTCTCCCCTGATAAACTACGGACTGGGGCACATCACCGGAGGTGGCTTGAACAGCTGGCAGTACATGTATATCGTCGCCGGTGCGATCACGATCCTATGGGCTATTGTCATTCTCTTCTTCATGCCGCCGGATCCAATCCGCGCAAAATGTTTCAACGATCGCGAGCGATATATTGCCGTTGCTCGAATGCGCGAGAATAATTCCGGTGTCCGCAACAAGCACTTCAAGATTGAGCAACTGTGGGAATCGCTGCGCGACATCAGGTTTTGGCTCATCTTCAGCATAGCGTTCCTGATGATGATTGCCAACGGGCCGGTGTCCTCATTCATTCCAATCATCATCAACGGCTTCGGCTTTAATCGACTCAACTCCTTGCTCCTGACCCTCCCAGCAGGCGCAATCATCGGTACAATCGAGCTCTCAGTCCCTTATGCCGCGTACAAGATCAAAGGTATTCGAACATGGCTCATCGTTGCTTGCCAATGTGGAACGATCACTGCGTCGATTCTGCTTTGGCGCTTGCCTCGCGGCGAGAAGGGTGGGCTTCTCTTTGGATGTTACATTCTGGCTTCCTTTGGTGGCTCGTATGCGGTGTTGATGGGGCTTCAGATTGCCAACACTGCAGGCTACACGAAACGATCAGTAACGTCCTCGGGTATCTTTGTTGGGTACTGCCTTGGTATGTCATCTTCGTGTACTCTCGACATAGGACAACACTTACACAGTCACAGGCAATTTTGTTGGACCCCTCCTCTTCAAACCTGAAGATGCGCCAGTATATGCGCCAGGTTTCGTTGCCGTCCTAGCTACATCGATCGCGGCTGCCGTGCTTGCCATCGTGTATCGATACGTGTGTATTTGGGAGAACGCCAAACGGGATAAGGCCGGCACGATGGAGGGTTATGACCATGCCTACGAGGACGATCTTACAGACATGAAGAATCCTCAGTTTCGCTATACGCTATGATGAGGCCTCCCCGAATCGGCTGCAGGAGAAATCTGGATATGTACAGGCTGCTTCGCATCATTTATCGGCGATGTACCGCATTATGAAACGAGAGCGCCCGCTTGACCGTTGCGTGCGTCGCATGTACTAAGCGAACCATTCCAGTGCAGATCGTCTGGTTGACTGTGGCGCTTGGCCTCGCCATGACAACCAAGCACACCTGCTGGTGTACCAGAAAATCATCACACTTGTGCTTCTCCAACGCCTCAAACTTCTCATACCCACTATATGAGGCTACTATTGTAACTCAAACATGTATCGCTCAGAATGCAACGATCATACATGCTTTCGTTTAGTGGTTCGGCCCCGCATTCGGCGAATCGTAGCCATGGCTCGCTTCAAAACCATACTGCCCCCACCCCAACAACCCGCAAAAGCCAACCAGGGTGCAGCTTGGAATTGGAATTCCAAGGAATGCTTTCATGTGGGATGTCTCTAATGCAATGCCCTCGGGTACCCCTCCCGTCGTCAGTAAGCCTAGACTTGTGTTTGGCTAATGCAACGCTCGTTATAAACATCGCTTCTGATCACCAGGAGCACTTCAGCTACCTACGTTGAACATTCTTCATGATTGAATCGGGACCTTTGAGCCCGCATGCTTAAGTAAACTGGGTGAGAAAGGCCACCTCCGCGCCCGCAGCAGCACTGACTATCGCTTGTTCAGGGTCGGTCTCGAGGTACATCAGTGGTGTCATGTCACACCGTTTAGAGAGAATCAAGTCGTTCTTTCGTAATCCTCTGGATCCTTTCTCCTCGGACCAGGGGCAATTTCCATACTCCGACGACGTCCGAGAGGTGCAGCAGCACCTTCACACTGAATATCCATTTCCTCTAGATCCATGCGCCGTGAGGAAGGCTCGTCATGACTTCCACCCCGACCATCTTCCGGAGATGGCAGAAGAGACATGGAAAGTTCGATACTTCCTCTATAGGCTCCTCACAAGCCGACGGAACGACTGTGCGAAAGAATACCCTGCTTGGGTGCTTGAGACTTGCATCGCCTGGGAGGGTCGCGGTTTTGAACTACGCCATCGTACCTCAGGCCAGCTCATGGACATCTGTCCAATCAAAGCCACCGCTTTGAACATCACTTCAAAGCGGCATAAGCCCGGTATGCTGGCTCCAATTGAAGCTCGAGCCATGATCGGCACAGTGGTCGCGCATTTCGTCGAGAACAAGAAGAGGAGAGAACGACAGTCTGAATCCATACAGCGGCACTTGCAAACTGAGAGACATCGGATCCGAGATGGCTATCAATCACATTCGCGTGCACAAAGTGCACAAAGGCTGCATGGCAGTGGCCTTGGTATGGGACCGACGTTATCACTTGCTCCGCAATCTGAGGTCTCGTCGCTGGCTCCATCTCACTACAGTGCAAATAGTATCATGGGCGTATATCCCACCCACAGGCCCACTCCAGCTTTTGCGTACCAGATCCCAGGCCTTGCGGGCCTCAGCAGGCCGAGTTCTTGTCCTCCAACGTCTCCAGCCTATCACCCTCCCAATAACAATCCCCACCAGCTTAATTTTCGGCCATCAACTTCTTCATCACTATCAATGTCTGCCAGAGATAGCGTCTGGTCTAGGCTCAGCTCCTCCACAAATGGAACATCGCCCACTGGCTCAGTAGAGTCCCCGTTCAGTGAATCAATACCAAGGCTTCGTCAGTCACAACAGACTATAATAGAAGCATCCAGAAATACCAAGATGAAAGAAGAGAAGTACAGCGCGGATGAGACATCGAAACTTCCCCTGCAAAGACCACAACTGGAAAGGATGAACAGCTTGCGTCATTCAATCAGTCTATCGGATCGTGGGATGCTCGTCCAAGGCGACATGCGTACTTCTTCCAAGTGCGTTTCTGTGCGCGGAGCGTCTGCGACGAGAACGCAGGAGACGTCTGCAAGACTATCAATCATGCAGACTGGTCAAGCGGTACCCTCGCGCCCAGCAAGTTCTCCGAATATGAGACTCTCAGCAGGAGATAACGGCAGCAGCCGAAGAACCTCCGGGAAACAAGCCACTCTCGCTATTCCGGAGCGCATATCGGAAGAGCCAGACGACAGCAATACTGAGCATGGCAGATGGTCTCGAGCACCGCGTCACGATAGTGCAGGAGACGGTGGTGGGGCAAAGAGTCAGCCACCTTCTGGACTGTCGAAAAACGTCAACATGCCCAGTTCCACGCATGCAGCATCGAGAATCAACAATGCCAGCCGGCAAGTCTCCAAGTCCATCGAAAACTTACCCCACCTTGGAAACTTCCCGTCCGATGGATACAAATCATGGCATGCACCTCACTCGCACAATGAGCTTCCGATCACCAAGCAGTTCAATGGTCCATCTCTCATGAGCGTTGCAAATGTTAAGTCAATTGAGCCTACACTAGAATATCTGGAAGATAATCCTACAGACGCCCACAAAGTCAAGAAGACAAGTTCCTTTGGCCGATTATTTGAAGAAAGTCAAGCAGCACTGCAACGTCTGACATCAACCGGAACTCGAGGCTCGGTCTCCATTCGACGAAGCGAACGCGAACCTGTGAGACTGGTCACCCGTCATAGTGACGCGAATTTGAGTCGCCAGGCTGGAGAGTCTTCAGGACAGCCACGTAGGCCCCGCAGTCTTGGAGTGGTTTATTCCCCTCCAAACCCTATGGAGGGCCACATGGCGGGAAGCTCGCCTCTAGTACATGACACGGCCACTCGTCCTGTGAAAACTGGAGTAGGTATACGTGAGAGTGGCCGCAGGATAGAACCTCCGCCCCGACGGACGTGCATACAAATAATTGAAGAAACGGAGCGTGCGAGATTGGAAAGGAGACAGGCAACGCAATACAGCGGGAAGCGAACGACACATGATGAGAAACCAACACGGCCTGCTGTTAAGGTTCAGTCATACAGGTCATCTCGTGTGAGAGGTAATGGAAATGGCGAGATGCCAAAGGGCATGTCCAGAACCCCGATGACGCCCGGAATCCCTTCGGGAATGTCTGAAACCATGACAAGACCCGATCTCAGGGTGGAGATACCCCCTCCTTCCCTTGGCACAATTCTACAACTTCCACTCTCTGGATCTTTTAGAGACGTTTGATGGTAGACCGTCGGGTAGTTGTGCTAGCGGGACAATCGTATGCGCGGGAAGTGGCTGCGCCCTCTTAATCATTGCCTATATAGTTGGAGTAGACGAGAATCGGTTATACGAGCAGCTTTTTTGTGCCACCATTCTTCAGAATTATGCCGATGGGTACGCGAATGTCAAATAATCCAGTATAGATTTGCCGCTATCTCAACCTTCGTCCCATGTTGTCAGTACAGGGTGTACTAGCCTGTTTGAGTAAGGCGCCACCATTCCCGATCTTGACTCGCAGCATCAGCACAACAACCTGCACCACAATTGCCCAAAATGCCATTCTGGACGCGCAAGCGGTCCAATCGCAGTAAACGGCCTATTGCCACGGTATGCCATCTATCCCACATTGAGAGAGCCCAGTTCGCTGACCACCTTGCAGCCTGATCAAAACAGCATGAACTCGCCCATCTTGCGTCTTCCTGGCGAACTGCGAAATCTCATCTACTCTTACGCCATCTACCCAAGTCTCAATGCAATCATCGTCAGTCGCGAGACGCAGCCGCATCAATTCGGCAAAACCGTGCTCAGCCTCGGCCTCTTCCGCGTTTCGCACCAAGTCCGAGCCGAAGCGCTATCCTACCTTGTGGCCAACAAACGGCTCAAGATCTGCGGCTACGATGCCGCTGCAGCTTTCCTGGAATGTATCGGACCTGCTGTAAGGAACGTGAAAGCCTTGACGATCGCGCAGCCGTTTATATGGGACCAAAAGGTCCAATTGGAGCCAGTCGATCGATGCATTCACTTTCTTGACCAAGCAAGCGACTTGGTGTACATTCGGATCGAGCATGGCATTGTGAACTGGCCTGAGGAACCTGATCCAAATGTAAAGTTTTTCGATCAACGGGTGACGGAGAAGTGGGACAAGTTCATGGCGGAGAAAGAGCATGTGCACTTTGGTCATGGATTTGGGAGTTATGACTCCAAGTCCCCGTACTATGGCAGCGTAACGGGTAGAGCTGGAAGTATGTTTGATGTCATGGATCCTGGCAGTAAAGTGGTTTTTGAGCGTAACGTCATGTATCTGTATTAGGCTGCGAAGAGCCGCAGGGTAGTGTGCTTTATACCACCACGTCAACACATCATCGTATTGCTGCCGAACGACGCATTGGAGTATAATTTCCGTCCTGCAACAGCTTGGAATTCTCTAGGACCTTACATAACGTAAATCAACGGCTCCCGTATCATGGCCGTGTTGGTGTCTGTCCCCTGGAGCCCATACTTACTCAAATCGAAAACCTCTGCGTGCTTTGCTGCGAACCCCATCCTCACGTATAAAGGCTTGCCTACTTCTGAAGCTTCAAGAAAGCACGGAAGTTGGACCTTGTCCGCCTTCTCAGTGCCCCACTCAATCAGCATCTTGCCCGCGCCACGCCTGTGATGCGCTGGATCTGTGACCAACATGTGCAGAACTGCCGTGCATAGTCAGTATTCTGTCCCGTCGAACTTCAAAGGCGATAAGAAAGACATACAGTAAAATGGCTTCGTGCCCATGTACTCCCTCCTCACTCTCGACAAGTAGTTCATGAAATCCCTCGCGGCCGGCCGTCCCTCCTCATCCTTTCCGGGCACCGGCAGCATGCTCTGAATTTCTTCTTCCGTACGCTCTTTCTCGTTGATACGCCACTTCGCGCCCGCGATCATTGCATTGTCGTACGTGTCGATGACTTTGAGATACGTGACGTCACTCTCCTCCAGCCAGGATTTGATGTGCTTCTCGATTGACTTCTCGTGCCAGGATGGTGGCAGTGGAGAAGGCTTGAGCAAGGCTGTCATGGCTGCGTTTCCGGACATGAAGGCGTCATGTTGGATGCGGACGAACTCTGGAAAATCGGATTCTTGGAGGGGAAGGACTTTGAGGACCATTTTGGCAGTAATGGATGTACAGCGTGGGCTTGGAAACGTACGTCGCTGTATAGATGTCGTAGAGAGTCGTAATGAGAGAGTATTTGAACTCTTATAAGGCTATCTTTGCGCCGCGCGGGAGTAGTAGTCTTCGAGATACCTGCTCCTTTCGGAATAGCGGGGTGAAACGCCGAATCGCCGAAAAGTCAGCGCCGCCCTTCTCTAATCCACCATACACGCCCTTCACGACCGCTGCGTGCGTTGCGCAATCATTTGTAGATAGAAGTGATACTCTGTCAGCCAGCGCTATGAGTCAGAATGGATGCATTGTGCGAGCCAGCCTCCACAGCCGCACGCTTTGTGTTGGCCAGTCAGCCTTGCGGCTATTGCACATTGCCGAAAGTGCGAGGGCGTCGCACCGGAGTTCAGATGCGGTTGCGCTCCCTGGCAACATTTCGCCAAAATAAGAGATGGAAAATATCATCGACGTCGCGACGCACTCAGCGCCTTGTCGCCTGGACAAGCTCACCAAGCCTCGGAGGATTCATGCATGACCGTTGTCGCGGGCCAAACGCTGATGGAACGGAACGTTGGGTACCGCAGACTTGGTTCATCTCAGCCTCGAATTCGAAACATCAAGCAAGGTCACGTGGAAGTTCTAAAACTAGACATCCTGATCATCGCGTATCCAGGACAGCGATCAGACTGAGGCCGACTTTTTGGAGGTCGCCGAGTCCTCCGACTAACCGACATGGCTTCGAAGCACAGCACCAGAGCTGTGACGAGCTCGCAGAAACACCACACATCATCTCATATTCTTCACATGATATAGGTAGTTTGCGAAACGTCTCGCACGACTAACCGCATTGCACAGCAAGCCAAAGAGTGATGCCAAGCGCCTCAGCACGTTCTAGATATGCCGACATTGCCATTCGGCACTGACTGGACGCTATTCCTCAGACGTTTCCCATGATCTGTCGCGAACTGTCTAGGAACATCCTTCGTACCACGGCCACTCAATGTCACAAGCGGAGACTGCTCCGTTGTCGAACCAGAGCGCAATCCCATCTTGGCATCCGAAAATGCTTAGGTCGCCGGTGGATACCTTATAAACGTCGTGCGCGGCCTTGGATCTCCGACATTGGCTTCCATTAAAAGTACTGCATGACGTCTGATGGCTTCCTCAAGCCATCTACGAAACATGACAGATTTGTACACACCGCTCTGCATTCGCCTTTTGCAAGAGGACCTCGGTATGATACCAGCGACCAATATAGGACTAATAAGTAGACAAGTCCTTCCTCACGATGCACATTATTCCATATCAGTCATTTTCATTCTCTTATTCAATACCCAGGCCGGTTTCCTTTCTTCCCTATCCTCCTAATCATAATCCCATCCTCTCAGATTGCCCATCATGAAATCCCTCATCCACCTCTCCCTCCTCCCCGTCACCCTCGCGGCCCTAACATCCAGCACCCAAAACGACGTCACCAACGGCGGCGCATGCAAGCCCATGACCGTCCTCTTCGCCCGCGGCACCACCGAGACGGGAAACATGGGCACCGTCGCCGGTCCACCATTCGTATCTGCCATCGGGTCTATGATGGGCGCGGGTAACGTCGCTGTCCAGGGCATCGAGTACCCGGCTGATATCCCTGGTTTCCTTGCGGGCGGCGATAAGGGTGGGAGCGCGTTGATGGCGAAGATGGTGGGGATGGTTAGGGCGCAGTGTCCGGATACGAGTCTTGTTATGGCTGGGTATTCGTATGTGTCACACTTTGGAGATAAGGTACATGGGAAAGGCTAATGATGTATAGACAAGGTGGACAACTCGTTCATAACGCTGCAAGCATGTTGTCTGCGCAGGACGCGGCGTTCGTCAACAGTGCTGTCATCTTCGGCGACCCGAACAACGGCGATGCTGTTGGGAATGTTGCTGCTGCTGACACGATGGTTGTGTGCCATACTGGTGACTTGATTTGTGCGGGCCAAAGTGTCATTCTGGCTCCTCATCTTACGTATGGACGAGATGGACCTGCTGCGGCGAAGTTTGTGGTGGGGAATATGAATGCTGCTGGTGCTGCTGCGGGCGCCGGTGCTGCGACGGCAAAGGGCAAGGGTAAGGGCAAGGGTACGAGGACCAGGCGATTTGTTTCTTGAGAAGCCGTTTAAGGCTGAGAGTCTGGATGGTCTGGGTAGTTTGTTGCTTCTTGGAATTATACAACATGTACATAGCGTTCACTTCATTAATACATTACGCTTAGAGCTGCGGGACGGCTATCGCAAGCACTTATTCGCACGAATTTACTGATTTGCTTCTAAGACGTTGGTTCTTGTGTTGAGGAGCTCACGGTGCTCGCTGAAGCTCCATTGCATCAAACCATACTCGTCACCTGCACAACCCCTTCATCGACTTATGCAGCTTGCACGACTCGCACAATCCGACCGAGACTTCCTTAAAGAGAAAGTTTGTAGAGAAAGGGGTGGAAGACTGCAGCGCTTAAGGGATCACTTTCTGACACGCTTGTGTCGCGGACTATGATGTTTGATGGTGCCGGCAGTAGTTGAAACACTTCGTGCGCCACATTGACTCGTCCCGTCTCCCAGCGCACCACCAACTTCTCCATACCCACAAACAACGATCTTGCGATCACCAAAGAAATTTGCAGGATCTTAAAATAATCATAAGGTGATATGAATCTCGGCCAAGGAGTAAGGAAACTTTTCCCAACTGATAAAAGTGAATCCGACCTTCCAAGAACCTTCTCTCCGACAATCTCAACNAAGGAAACTTTTCCCAACTGATAAAAGTGAATCCGACCTTCCAAGAACCTTCTCTCCGACAATCTCAACACCACTACGACTGCGGCACCATAATCCGATCAACATCCGGTCCCCACGTCCCCTGCGTAACAACCCTAACCTCATTCGCACCCTGCTTCAAATCAACATGCACAACACTACTCCCCGGCTCACTCCCCCCATTCGGCAAAAACGCAACCCTCTGCGTCTTCCCATTGACACTAACATCCGCCACGCGCTGCGTGCTATCGCCATTCAAATGCTTAATCCTGAGCGTCGTGCGCGTAGTCGCCGAGCTCTGGACGTTACTAAACGTCGCAGCGCCGTTGGTCGAGCCGCCGATGTAGCCTGCTGCGTTGGCACCCGAGCAGCCTGAGCATGCGATTGTGCGTGCGCCGGAGCTGAGAGATGCGGATTCGCCTTCGTATTGGTTTTCCGTGGGGCCGGCGGTCATGCTGCCGGATTGTGCGTCGGGGATCCAGTTTACGGCGTTTTTCATGCTGGCGGTTGTGCCGCTGATGGTGAGCGGGAGCCAGATGTATGTGCTGCGGAAGAGTTGGCCGCCGACCCAGCGGTCGCCCATGTACATGAAGTTGTTGCCGACGGGGAGGATGAAGGTTGTTTGGCTGGCGTAGGTGTTTGAGCCAGAGTCGGCGAATTTCTTCCACGAGGACCACGGGCCGGAGAGAGAGGTGGCGGTGCTGTAGTAGTTGTCGTTGGGGTTCCAGCCGGTGAGTTGCGAGGCGAACATGAAGTAGACACCGTTCTTTTTGGCGATGGCGGGGGATTCGTACTTCTCGGCCCAGGTGTAGACGTTGCGGACGATGGTGGTGTAGTCATCGGATAGCAGGTTGATGCGGAGACCATTCTTGCGCTGGAGAGATGTGAGTATGGGGTGAGCTACGTGCGTTCTGGGGTTGTACATACGTCTTCGGTGAGCAGGTAGCCTGTGCCGTCATCGTCGACGTATACTCCAGAGTCACGGCTTTCGAATCCCAGAGGTCGTTCGCTGCGCAGGTAGGTGTATTTGCCGCAGACGCTGTCGCCGGTCGCAACACCAATCTTCGCTTCGCCGTAATTGGCGCTGTCGATGTGCATCCATAACACGTATTTGTTGGTTTTCTTGTTGAATATCACCTTTGGGCGCTCAATAACACGGCCTGGGCCGGTGTCGCCAGAGGCGGTCTGGGAAAGTAAAGCGCCTTCATAATTCCATTCGACCAGGTTGGTGGAAGAGTAGCAATTGATGTTGATAAATGCTGTTCCATTGGTCTTGTCTTCGCCAACCCTGTCAAGTCATTACGTTAGCATCAGGTGATGCTCGTGGCATTTATGAATCGTACCAATACCACTTCTCACCAACCTTGAGCATGCCACCGCCATGCGCCTGGATGTGCTGCCCAGTATTTGTCTATTCTACCTGTCAGTATGCTGGCCCAACTCATATGCAGCTGCCTTACAGCTGTCCATGTTGCGCCAGGGACGATCTGCAAAGTTGCGCTAACGGCCGAGGCCAGTAAGCTGAGTGTGGTGAAGCTAAAAGAACGCATTCTGGGGTATCGCTGGCAGTGTGGTCGTGCGTTGGACACCGCAATGTACACTGGTAGCCACGCACCAGGTTATAACTAGTACCACATCACCAGATCCGGGCTAATGGTCGTCCTTTCGCTCCGGAATCACGCAGACTAGGCCCCTTACCAACGTTGCTGTTGCAATACTAGTTGCCACGAGTATAGCGCGCAAAAGTCGGAATTGGGATATTGACATTGACAACTAGCAAGGATGCATTAAGAAATTGCGGGGAGCAGTAGCGTTTGGCCCGATGCGCTCATAGCTTCGGCTCATCTCCTATATTGAGGCGCACGTTGCTCATGTGCCGGATGGTATATTGATATTTGCCGGGGTATGGATGTCCCGATGCCCGTGCAGATTCGGAGAAGGCACGAGGAAGACTTCGGCCGACCTAGCGAAGAAGCGGATGTTGGGCGACTTTGGGGATAGCATCCGCGAAGACTTCGAGAAGGAGATAGAAATAGTGAAGTTTGAATGGAAAAGACAGAGCTGTCGCGTGCAGAGGAGAATAGAAAATAGGGACTACAGCACCGAAAATCCGCCGAGAAAGGTCCTACATCCTCTTCTACCATGATTTACCGGTATGTGGAGTCTAAAGCGTCTGCTCTCAAAGAACCATGAGCTTGCAGCATCTGCTGGAAGGCGCTGCCTGCATCGGTCGCCTACCGTATTGCGTATCATCTATACAGATGCTCGTCTCACGTCGGCCTACAATCGCATATGTCGTGTTGCGGTGTCGAATGCTCACAGACTTACCCTACCTAGCAAGCTAGATGGCGCAGCGCCTCTGGGAGCTCTTTACTATACTGTTCCGCATGGCCCACGTACGCTGCCTCGCCTTTTGGTACAGCATCCTGATGACTAGTGCCGCCGGCTTCTTGTCATGAAGTGTCGATCTTGCATCATATTTCAGCCTCGTAGTGGTGAAGCGCACGGAACGGGCTCTCGTCCATGCCCATACCATCGTGCAAGCGCCAATGGTGTGCAGCTCGTCCGCAGTACCCGTGCCATGTTCGTCCTGCCACTGCCGGGGTCGCCATGAAACAGAGACTTTCGGGCCTGTTGTGTAGCAATTTGGTGTTCTATATGATGTTGGAGGTCCCCAGAAAGGGTCTGCGGGCATCTCGTGCCTGGCATGGTTCCCGTCGAGCGTTTGGCGGGCTTTTGGGGGTGATGAAGCGCTTTGCGGGGAGGTCGAGGAGCATCCAAGGAGCGCCCGCAGGCCTACATGTCCGCTATGTAGTCGTCGAGTCGGCCGCGAGGATGCTAAGGAAGGGGCGATGGTCGACAAGGCGTGCTTGCGCAAGAGAAGGCGGGGCTGGAGGCAGCGACTTGGAGCTGTCGCCGCGCTAAAACTTACTCCTGAGACGTGCCCGGAGGCCGGCCAGGCTCAACACCATGTCTCCAGAAGCTGCATATTGGCACTGAGGGTATTTACGAGCCCAGAATTCCTATCCGCGTGCTCCGGTAGCTCTCCGATGTGTCGTTGTGGTGTTGTGGTGCTGCGGGGGTGGCCATCTCGTCTTTGGCAAAAGGTCAACACCAAGAAACTATCGTGAGCTTCAAGACGCCAGCCCCACCATCTCCCTCACCCCCACCACAACCACAACCCACCACGTCTGCACGCCGCCAGAGTACGTGCATCTTGTAGAGGAGAAGTTTCTCATCCTCAGCGAGCTTTTCTTGGTGTTGTAGCTCGTCTTGCAGCCTGGCAGTCGCCCCTCAGCTCCGCATCTTCCCCCAAGCTCGCCCTCACTCTACGACACCATCGTTGCCTTTGATGCCCTGAGACTTCTTCAGGAGCTCATCAAGGGGTGTATCATCCTCCGCGGCGACTTTTTTACCCTACGGCAAGCGCCGCTGTGTCGAAAGAGCCTTGGGCGGTGATGGCACGATGTAGCTCCATCCGCTACCGACGTTGCGCACTCGTGACTACCCGGAGAAGGGGCGTCTGGCAATTCGAGACACCATAGTAAGTACCTCCCACATCCTCAGGCCCGCCCTTGCTCTGGTGCGTGGGCTGTGACCCCTCAGGCGGCCGCTGCATCCTGTCGCCCATGGGTGTAGAAGCAACACCACCGCCGGCATGCCTGAGACAGCAGCGCGAGAGCTCCCGGGCTCCTCCGAACATGCGCAGAGCCTTCTTTCAGAGCGCAAAAGCGGATGCTGAACATTTGCTGACTTGAGCTGTGCAGCACCTCCGAACCAGCCGCACCGCATCGCAGCTGCATTGTCGACCGGCTGCACCTGCCATTCAGGCCGACGAAGAGCGCACCTTCCTCGCATGCCGATGGCGCCTGCCTCCAACGACCGTACACCTTAGCAACGACTGCCGCCGCCGCCTTCGCCAAGACATTGGCGCGCAATGACCGCACGACCACGACCGACGGCAGACGTAAACAGCAGTCCGCTACAATCCAGAACGATACCAGGCCCGGAGGACATGCCAGGCATACAAGGAGCGGACCATCGACGAGGCGCATCAATCTTCGTGACACATATCGGCATGGGCACATCGCCAGGGCACCGGATATTGTGTACGAGCCGACAAACATACCGATGGGTAGTAGTGATTCGCCGTTGCAACCCTACACAACCCTCCTTCATATCGCATCGCCAGCGTCGATGATCAGTCGGGCCTCTCGAAGAAGCCGATTCAGATACAGAAGCTGTTGGACATTGCTGCACCAAACTCGGGTCCCTCTGTGGCATCTTCGGAGCCTCATGTCATACGATAAGGGCGCGGCAATAGACATCGGTGGACGTTGATGAACATCGACTCGAACAGCAACATGTCGCTTTGCCAACTAGGGGCAAGCCAACACCTAGTCCTGATATCTCGCTGCCTTCGAGTGCGCAAGTGCTCTTCGGCCGCCAGCTCTGCGGGGAGTAGTCCGATGATCACCTCGTCATGTCGGGTCCCTTCTGCGATAATCTTCGGAATCGTACGGCATACGACTTGACTTGGTGTAGGGCTGCCGATCCAACGACTGGCAGATATCAGTAGGGAAGTATGATCCATCTCTTTCGTTGACTCTACAACTTTATCATCTCGACTTGACCCAACACTCCAACTCTTTCGACCATCTCATCTCGTCTCGTCTCAACGCTCGATCATTTCGAAAGTCAACTTCCCAGTCACGATCTCATACTTCCGTGAACTCTCGCACTCTCTTCTCACGCATTCTTCGTCACTTTGCTCAGTCTTGTCTCGCTCCTATCAGCAAGGTAACTAGCGGCTCACTACGCCATCTGCAAGGGAAAAGGTCAGTGGCCATAGGGATCTCGTAAGCGTGTTGGACGCATTTGACGATGGCACTCGTGCTGTCGTCTGAGATCTGAGCTGGCGCGATCCGTGTATACTGCGGTGGTCTAGTCCCCATGACACGTCGGCTGTTGAGCATTCAACGCTGGGCATCGTGGCGGAGAATGTCGTGGGAGAGAGTGTGAGGTTCACACCCAACTGCTTCGGTGGTTGGTTTGGCGGCGATGCCTTGTGAAGGCGATACGATTCCGTGTCCGACACTATGCGATGTTACCTGGATATTCGACCTCCCTTATTTCACCGCATTTCGACTCGGTCGCTCTCGATGAGACGCCACATGCGAAACAACTAACGCATGTTACAACGTCCGGACCCTTCATACTGATCGCCAGTACCGAAGCTCCAAGCGACGCTTATTTCTTGCGAAACAATGACAGCGCCCGACTTGGTCGTCCTCGATGAGGCGCCATCTTTCCGTCGGACCTTTTCACCGTACTCCAGTCTCATAAGCCTGAAGCTTCAGGTGAACTCAGCTTTCAGGAGGATCGTCTCCACGCTGGACTTGATGACCTAGTAGTCATACTTGATATTTTACTAACACCAAGCGCAACGCATCGTGGCCTTGGTTGCTAGCATTAACCTTTACGAGTATTTCAGAATGCCTTCTGGGCGGCGCGAGGTGATGGCAAGCAATTCTGAGGACTTGCTGGAGATGTTCGTTCTTCCGAAGATGGTATGTGCTGCGCCGTGGTACTGTCGGCGAATATGCTAACCAACTACTGCAGATGAGGGTAGCATCGTAATGCTGATGAGCCGAGAGAGAGTTATGTGAGTCGAGAATATGTTCGCGTGCTGCTGATCGCTCTTTTTGATTTAGGTTCTGTAAACCGCATCCATCGGCAGGCCGTCGCCTTGAGGCAATCTCTCTTGCTGCACTCATGTCTCGAGTGTTGATGCCGAGAGCCAACTCCGATGGTTACGTGGATGCGTCTACCCTCGATTTTTCGGCGCCTCATTGTGCTTCAAGAAGTCGCTCGACCTGTCTCAACGACGGGACTTCTTGGTATCCCATCCCTCTCCGCCTTGAGGTGTCGACACTGGACTTTACTATGCCAACGCCTTTCGGCCATGGATGAGGAGAGAGCCGTGCTCCTTGAACTCTCGAAACCCAACGGCCCCTTTTCGACCCCGGTTAAGTTCATGTTGCGGCAGATGTTGACGCCATGCTATTGACAGCCGGTTGCGCTTCTGTGCTGTGGGCCCTCAGCTATGGATCCTCATGCCCACTAGCATTATCGGAACTCCATCGATCGTGTATCGGTAATAGCTAAACCCAGTCTCGCAGCGATCATGCCGATATCTAGTCCAGCACGTTCACGTACCAGGCCTTTTCGGTACCTCGCATGAGAGGTAGTGTGCAAGGCGCACCACACCTCAGATGTCGTGTTACACCATCTTCTCCTCAAGTGCACAGCATGCTGCTTTCATCGAGCCGGGTGCTCGGATGCAGGCCGTATCTGCTGTCGGAAATCTCCATTGCGTGCGCAAAGTGTCGGCAACATCATGATCACTGGGCTCAAACAACCTCGATGGGTTTATCGAAGCAAACTGGGAACCAAACCACACCAAAGCGGTCCGAGATTTGATGGCCTTACGTCGCTGCTGCAAGCCATGCGCCTTTTAATGTTTGATTCTGGCTCGAACTTGTCTAGCCTCCACTGGACCGGCTATGCTGGAGTAACGATAGCCTAGGAAGCGCGTCGAGTTTGGCAACGAAGTCGAAATGTTGGTGCATCGTTGAACTTTAACCGCTTCGAGGCTGTGGTGACAGCTCTTTTGAGGCTTGTGAACAGTGCTCAAAGGAGATGGCTTGCCGTCAGACGAGATCCTTTTCGGCCCGCGAAGGAGTATGCAAGACGGTTATGGCAAGGACACGTCCAGTTCCTCTGATCTAACACCCTTCGTTGTCGACTGGCCTTGCAGTAGGCGTGGATCTCCCAGGGAGCTCTCGTGGTGGTGGTGAGCACATGGTCGACCGTGAACAGGTCCTGCAGTTCGAAGTTGTCAATCCGATGCCTGACCGACTGGCATATGGTGATGTCGAGCCCTATGTCGTGTGCCTCGGCAGATACCCACGGCCAATGGAAGCCATGAGCAGACCTAGAAAAGACACGCGGTAGCAATGTCATAGGTTCATTGCGGACCTGTCCGATCCGATGGCCTGAGGTCGGTTGATCACCCGCAGAGGCGACGCTTCACTGGAAGAGCTCTTCGGTCAAAGGAGCTTTTACATGCACTTGTTGTACTTGCTGGAGAGCGAGCCATGCGTCCAGAGACGCGAATATCATAACGGCAAAGTTATAGACATATCTATCGGCTTGCGAAAATGTTTGCGGGTGCGCACAGCAGTGTACTAGGATGAACACTCCTGGTCAGAGTTCTCCTCGAAGCTAGGAACTGCTCAAGTAGCGATGGGTGCTCGCAAGAGCAACAGGTATAACCCTGCTTGGCTTTGGGATTCCAGAAGCTGTGGTGACAGCGTTTCTGTGTCAGAGCATGTAGTCCGAACTCCATGGCTGAGTACACGTATGTCTGAAAATGACAGCATATGATGTTTGGTGAAACCTCTGCGGCTCGTCCATACCTACTACGCGGTGAGCGTCGTCTCGGAATAGTTTATGGTGGTGGTGATCGTGATGGTGGCAACAGTGACCGCAGTGTGATCCCAAGTCTACCGCTCTATTCGGTCTCCAACTCGGTGCGAGTTCTGCGAGTACTCGTCGCACATGGATTGCGAACATGTCTGGTGGTGGTGTCTTCCGTCTTCGAAGATTCGAATGGTCTCCTGGGTGCAGGATTTATTTCCGCACTCTAAGCCAGTTCTTAATAGGATGTCAAGGACCATGCCTCTGGTGTTGAAGTTCTTGGGCATCCTGGTGATGATCTATGTCGAAGAGATGGTGGTTGACTACTGTATGACATGTGTATGCTCGATCGGCGGTGGCGATCAAAAGGAGTACGTTATCATGGACTTGCAAGCATAGCTGGTGAGCCCGGTGGCCGCAAACCCAGCATAGCGATGCTTCTGTTGCTGTTGAACGGATCGGTGATATATCATGCAATGCATGGCGGTGGCCTGCACATGCCTTGGACTTGGTGGTGCGAGTTCGCCCCAACATGTCCGGTGGAGATCGGTATTGTCGCGATGCATGGCATTACAGATTACATGTTGTGGGCGGTGGCCTTAACGTCTCGATTTTGGTCGTACTACTAGCAGGTGTCTTTCCGAGACTTGGGTTCGAGAACGAGCAACATCATCTTTGGATGCCGGTGCCATGTTGGAATCAATATTGATGCTGGTGAGCTCACGAGGCTGAAGCACACGGGGTGCCGGCGGTCGATATACGATGATGCTCGAACTGGGCTGTTCCACGGACTTGCTTTCGAGAGAGTGCACTTGTTTGTGCTTGAGCTTTGTCTTGTTAAGACCATCATCAGCTGGTACAAGGCGCTGTTAGCGGTGGCTATAGATCACTGGTGATGCGTAGCTATCGGAGAGTCTTGGTGTGATAGAGTTGTGGTGACCCCGGTGCATCCAGGTCGTGGTGGCGAGCTTCATGGCTTGCGTTGAGATGCTCTGCAAATGCTCTCGGTAGCAGAGGCAGGACTATGCGAGACGTGGCAGTACTCCACCAGCGAGCGCGTGTGGTGGTCGTAATCTTTCAAATGTCCCTGCAGCACTCGCGTCCGGCGACTTATCGCAGTCCGACTAGTCGGGGAGAAGTACCATTGTCTTGGGTCCGAGTCGGTGAACTTCGTCGATCCAAGTCCGTACTTGGTCGTACAACCCAAGTGTACTTCATCTTGCTAGTAAAGGCTCGAACAGGGACCTCTCGGCTTAGCATGGTCTTGAACGGTCGTGGCGGGTGCGATCATCCCAGTCCAATGGCGGTCAGACATGGTCGCAAGTCGACCTCACCTACCAAGAGCGGAACTCCGGACGAGTTGATCTTATCCTGAAAGTGGCTCTTGTCCAAGAGCTCCTTATGTTAGCTTATCTTGGTGGTGGTGCATGGCCTGATCTAATCAGGTCACAGAACAGTGGAGTCGTCTTGCGCGATGAATGCGTCAGCTCGACCATTTCGTGTTGGTGGACTGGCGAAGCAAGGGCTTCGAAAAGGTAGGAATCTTAGCATGTTGCACATGTTGTGCTGTCATGCCGCAATGTTGTCTCTTGTTGTGTTGTTGAGCCTTATCTGGCTGGCGAAGGCCATTCTAGCCTTTGCGCGTGCTCTGGCTGTACGTCCTTCGAGCGACAAGAACAAATACGGCCAACATTTGTCGAGACATCCCACGGCTCGACAAGTTCCAAAGCCCTGGTGCATGTACAGCGTATCTTTGTGGCAGTGATGCCTAACGACGGTGAGGTCGCACTAAATGTCGCGAAGTCGACTCTATCCGGCTGCAGGTGTCTCGTTCGCTTGACCTCTCCTAGGTGAAGACGATGGCAGATGGTGATGCACAGCCGAATCGAAGTAGGCATGCCAAGCTATCTCGCAGACTGCATGTGTATGCACACTACCGTATAATTGTGGGAAGATGGTGTTCAGTGGCATGACTGGGCTTGTCTTTGTGCCGTGTACAAGGCTGTACACCCTTGCTCATGTGCACCCTTGCTTGACACAGCAAGCAAGGGGTGTTTGAGCCGTTGGAATTGGCCTTGCCCAATTGTTTCTTCTGCTTATCAAGGATTTTGGTGCCACCGAATATCTTGCTTGGCAAGCGCCCACACTCGACATGTTTGCGGCCATGTCGCCGTGGCCGCCATCGCTTCTCGAGATCGCGGGCCAGACACTCTTTCTCGTAATGTCTTGTGGAATCTCTCAGTTGTCTTTGGTGTCGCAGATCTCGTTTCGAGGAGGCAATGCGAACCCTGACAAAAATGGCGGTGTGAATGCAAGAGCTAGTTGGACTGACTGCTGGGATGTCAGTTCTGTTCACGCCCATATCAGTCACTCTCGAACAAGGACATACATGGCCGCTACGTGGCATATGTGCCGTACTCTAGTCCGACTGAAGCCAGTGCTTTAGCCTCTGCTTACGCTCTGTCGACATTTTGAGATCCTTCTCAAAATATCTTTGGAGCGTTACCGGACTACTGCCAACCTTCATGCCATGCGCAGGGTCTGTGGGAACGGGCTTGACCGTGACAACATGGTGTATCCTTTCCCTAAGGGAAGACGTCTGGTGGAAGCAATGCTTGTCGTCCCGGAACTGCTTGATCCGTCGCACTGGCTGCTGTGGTGACGGCCAGGATTCATACCACCCTTCCGTTCGATGTGGTCGGCGAACTCGAGAACAGCAGTCCCTTCAAATTGTTTTGACCAGACTCAGATCGCTACTTTCAGTCATCGGTCCCGCAGCGCAAATGTGTTCGGAGTTCGTACACGGTCGGTGCGCCTGTTCGGAACGTGGTCTTCGAATTACGACAGTTCGATTCATCTGAAAGGTCGTTTGTCTGTAACGACTTTGCCGTCATGACAATTGGTCATCAATGGAGCGTACTCGCGGTGTCAGGTCTAGGAAGGACTGTGCGCACATCGAGTAACGCTGCCGCAGTAGTTGTAAAGTGGTGCCCAAAGGTCTGCTTGCTTCATGAGTCTGGGACATCTCTTCGAAGATGACTATCTTTGGTTGGCCCGTAGTTCATGCTTCGCCCTCTATACTTTGCTGCCAGGTCGGGCCATGGCCAGTCTTTCTTGATCGAATGATCCTGCGGTGTGGTCACGTCTTCTCCGACGGGTTGGCGGCGTGCATTGCGTTGTGCTCCTATGAATAGCCTTTGCGCACGACTTTCTCCACGTCGATTAGTACTCGAACTGCTGTTCGTAGCCGGTGTGCTCAGTCTAGCGGCCAGCGGCGGCGCGTGGCGACCGTGCGTAGTGTCTTGAGGGCTTGGGATGCTACGTATACCAGTGCTTAGGGGCATACAATGGTTTCCGCAGACTTCGCAAGGCGTTTTGTCGCACGTGTCCTTCCTCTTGCGAGGCTCGTGTACCAGCCCATGGAGATAGTTCTCGTTATCCCCTGCTCATCCTGGTCGCCGGCCGCGCTGGCCACAGGACAAGTCGATGTTACTCGGTCGCGGCAGGTATTGACAATGCCGCGAAAAGGGAACCCGTCACTTCGCTGCATACTCCTCTCGGTTATATTGTGCTTGACAATTCCCACAAGCTTCGCCATGCCTTCAGATCGTTGAGCACCTTGCCGCGGCTGGTCGTAACTTGCAATCACAAAGGGCAATTTCGCGGTCGCCGTGGTGAGAGAAATGAAACCCGCCCCACCGCCGTCTGATGTAGTGTGTAATCGCGGCTGTACGTCTAGCGGGTGAAATTGTTGCTCGATGCGATGTGAGAGTCGACGTACAACAGGAGGTAATTGCCGCTGCTCTCAAAGGTCGCAAGGTCGAGTCTGCGCACTGACCTGAGAGAATCCTCGAGATGGTCAATCATCACCCCGCGGTAAGGCAGCTGTTATCAGTGGTCTTACGGCGCCCGCGATGAGATAGCTGTGGTCAGTGGTCGTACAGGAGTGGTCAGTTATACCTGGTGTTGAGATACGGCCATCTTCCGACCCCGCCCTGCGCTCGAGGACTTACATATGTGATCTCCGAGCCGCCATGTACATATCAGCCGTGGGTAATTCTCGAGAAGGTATAGAGGGGTTGCCCGATGGCTACGAATGCGGCGGCCCGCTCGGCGGCATCGAAAACGGCGAAGTGTTCGGCGTCCAATCCCTCCAGTACCCGCAGTATTCTGATCCAGCATCTCGCGACACTGACCTCCTTGCCGCCTGCAAGCCCCTGCCTCTCCTTATCCTCCGCAATGTGTTCATCAGCCACTCGAGTCCGAAGACGAGTCCTCCGCCGGCTTCCCCATGTCCCAAGTTATGTTATTCTGATCCAGCCACTTGCTGACCTCCTTCCCGCTTTACGTATTACCAAATCTGCGGCGGCTCGACGAGCGAGGGCGTATGCGGGTCGTTGCAGCCGTATGCGGACATTGGGGGTGGTGGCGAAGTTCGTGATCGTGTTGTGGTTGAGGAGTTGAGTTAGCGGGGTATCTGGTGATGGTCGAGTCTGAGCACACCAAAGTGCGGCGGACTCGGAGGTGAGGAACATCACTATGATGGCAGTGCGGCTCAATTCGAGTGCGACTGCTCAATGGGTGGCATCTTCATGAGGCCATCGTATTTGCGGTCTTCGGCTGGCCGTATGCGCTGTCGCGGCTCTACAATGCGGTCCGCCATGACTGTGCCATTCTGTGGCCATTGTGAGCCCACATGACGGCCTCAGTCACTGTCAATTGAGCGCTGGAAACGCAAATTCGTATGACCACGAGCTCAGCCCGAAAAAGACCAGGCAGTCAGCGGGAGCGCCATCTGTGCTTTAGTCACGAGGGCTACTCTCCCCAGAGGCCCATGCAGCAGCTGCGGCAACACTCATGTCGACTTTGAATGTTGATCATACTCCAAGCTCGAGAATCCAGGTCTTCAAGCCTGAGCGATAGCACCGCTGCAACAGTTGGTTCCAGCAAAAAGAGAAAATATGTGCGTGAGCTCTCTCTCGACATAGAGGATGCTAGCTGCCAGATCACACTCGATGAGGACAAAAAGCTGCCATTTACTCAAGTCTTAGAGGCTGTAAGCGGGATGGAGTTTTCAAGACGGCCTGAACTTGCTCAGTGATCATGGCGAAGGCGTCAGCATGTTGCCGATTCTGCCTCTGAGCTGGCCAGCAGGTGTGTACTCGCCTGCCCGCAAGATACCAAAACTTTTCCGTGAGGAGACTCAACCCTCTGCCTCCAAACTACTCAGATTCACGATTCGATAATGACGGGAGAGTGCTTGAGAGTCGCGATCAGACATGCAGTCATCACGGCCTCGTCGCACAAGTCACACGAATATTTCACTTCATGTATCCGACGGAGATGAGTTATGTGAAGAGACTTGGCCACTACTCTTTATCATCTGCAAGGGCTAGAAGTCTTCCCCTTTTCTACCCTACTCGCAAGAACACCAAACTGCGCCACCGGACCGGCTGCCTGGCGCCGTGAGGTAGGTCACTTCGACCAGCCGGCCCACATCGCAAGAGGAAGCATGGTCACTTCAATCACAGCGTCGAAGCAAGTGGAAAGTTGAGGCTATACCAGTTGTGTATTCATGATGTCGGTTTGAAAGATCACTGCACTCCACTCTTGCCATGTCTTGTCTGGGGATTCCAGATTGACTTCCAATCATCTCCAACACACAAGCTCTACCTGGATGCCCTCCATGAGATCCTTCACTCCCACAAGATGCTTTCCAACGGAAACATGGCCTATCCATCGTGTTGTCCTGTCTCCATGTCAGCAGAGCTCGGAGGTAGCAAGCGAGGGGATGTACCTTTGACCAAAGTGTCTCACTACATGCCAATGACCGGCCGACGCGCTCCAGCTTCTTCTTGCCGTCGGCAGCATCCATGAGGTCGTCGTATCGGATTTAGACGCCACGGTTGTAGGCAGGTACTGCTGTGTAGAAGCAGTCGTGCTGGCAAGTTATCAGCAAGGTCAGAAAGACAGGGGACGAGACACTTACCAGCTTCATCTGGTGCTGGACCGTCAGGAGTTCAGGGTCAGGATCTGAACCGGCGTTGATGCCATTGGGCGGCTGGCTCTTGCGGATGAGACCACGAAGGCCACGGGCAAGTGTGACAGCTTCTTCCATAGCCCGTCACAGGGCAGGTCGTGTTTGATGGGCGCGGAAGACTGCCTGTGCACACAGTCAGTAGTGCCTTGCTTGCGCTCTCTCGACTGGCAAAACTTACCGCCGCAGCTAGCTGCACACGAAGATCCCAGAGCGCATGGTGCGCTTGCCAGCGCGCACCGGACCTTCTGAGAGATGAGAAGGCCGATGGCCGATTATTGATCGGCGCCACCGTGAGCGGCTGCACCAGGTCAGCTGTGTGTCGAGCATTTGAGGAAGGCGATGAGACTTGCCGGTGTTGATGTTTGACAACACCTGCCGCCACGGTGGACGCCGGCTATCCGCTGTATGACACTGAGGTTGAAAAATTGTATGAGAAAAAAGAAGGTGAGTAGGTGAGGGGAGAGCGGTATTTATTGCCAGCGACGAGGCGCGCTTCGATAGCTTCACGTGAAGGGCCCTACTGAAGCCTGTTATTGTGCTCGGCAAGTTCCGAAGTCACGGTGACTGTGAAATGATCTAGCCTTGTGACAACGCAATGAACAAGCCAATCAGAGCTTCTGGCATTGCAAGATACTGACCGTAGCCATGAATCTCCGCGGAGCTATGGGCAGCATCGAGAAAGGATGTGATGATGAAGCCAAGATCACTTTGGCTCGCTCGAGACGATGCCCGTACGATAGTGCCGCTGAAGTGCAATAGCCTTGAGCACGACTAAAAGGATCCGCGGGCCCGGAGATAATCGGGAGCCTTGGTATCATTACCTAAAGTCGCATATGACTGCCTGCTTACCACGATCTGCGTGGTGCGAAAGTGTTCATTCGCTGTGTATGGCGCTAGCAAAAGCAAAAAGATGTCCGCTGCGTGACACATATGACTCGAGCCCTCATGTGTCACGCAGCGGGTTTGAGGAAGACCGAGAATCGAACTCGGGACTCTAACAGTTGGACTGAAGCGTGTTGCCACTACACTATCGACCCTGTAATTGTTTTGATGAGGATTTTCATCTAGTTCTTGATTGTATACAGCATCAGCATTGCGAAATGCAGGCCCATACGTAAGTTCAAGTTAAGTCTTCAGCGAGCAGAGTATCGTACGAACCTGAAAATCGCGCATCACTAAGACTGTATAAGTTGTACAGGAGGGGCATGTTTGCATAGTCATGTGGCATCATGATGATCGTCAGCGTAGTATCATGACGACAAGAGCACGGAGTATGGGGTTCGAGGCTTTTACATTGTGCGAAGAACTAACTACAGCTCTGCTCATGCGACGTGAAGTACCCATCACTACCCCCAGAACTTTCCTTCACACCACACCGACAACCTGCACGCTACACCATCCTACTCCTGGTAGCCCTTCAGCTTGCCACCGAGCTCCTCCGGCACTAGGTCAGGGCGGAACTGGACCGGACGACCGTAGTCCCACGGGAGACTCAGGCGATGTTGCTTGACCATGACCGCCAACATCTCCTCCTTCGTCTTGTCTGGCATGGTGAGAGCGTCCTTGGTGAGCTCAGACTGCTCGTCGGGGAAGCCAGCCTTTGCGAACTCGTGGCTGCCGGTGAAGTGGTCCATGGCATCGTAGCCAGTTGCGAGCGCATTGTGCAGCTCAAGCGCCTCCGGAAAGCACATTGCGAGGGCGTCGTTGTAGAACTTCCAGTCGGTGTCCGTCATGGGGATGTGCACGGCGTAGACGACTTCGGGCAGGACTTCGTCGGAGACGACGACCTTGTGCAGCTGTTCGTGCATGTGCGCATCGAGCCAGGCTGCCATCTCCGCGTAGCCCTTGGTGTCAGCCTTTGTCGCGCAGGCCTTCTTGATGAGGCGGAAGGGGCCGAGTAGGACGAGACGATCTTTGGCCTGAGCGATGTCAGTGAGATGCTGTGATATACAGATGAGGGCACTGGGACTTACGTCTGAGGGCACTGGTGGAGGCCCGACCTTCTTCTCTTGCTCCAAACGCTGCATCTCGAGCCTCTCGAGGATGCCCATGGCCTCGATCTCGGTCGTTACTGGGATTACCACACCACCAGGCGAGATGATGGTGCGCTGGCCCTGCGCATCGGTACCGCGGCGAGCAAAGCTGCCATACTTGCGCTCGAACTCGGCCTCCGTCATGGTGCTCGAGGGGAGGTGCTTGTCGCCAGGCGTCTTGCCGCCAGTGTCGTATGGGCTGATGTAGCTGCCCGGTACACCGCCGTACATCGGGCCAACCTTGTGGTTCAAGGCTGGCCCAATGGCGGAGTGTACCGGCGCTTGCATCATGACGCCGCCGCCGAAAGCTGGGAACGATGCTTGCGGAGGAGGAGGAGGCGGAGCGTCATCTGGGCGCAAGTTGCGGGCGTTGGCAAGGCGGTCGCCGAGATCCACTGGCGGGGCGCGAGAGAATGTGCGGAGGGGGCGAGGGGTCTCAGGCGATGATGGTGGAGATGGCGAAGCGGGCTTCGCGGGCGATGCCTTTGGCGTTGATGGAGACGACATCTTGATGTGAGAAGAGGTGGTCAGGAACTTGAGGCAGAGGAAGAGGGAGAAAATTTCGTGCGTGGGGGGAGAAGATTGGCCGGAAACTGGCTTTATAAAAGTGCTATGTGGATATACGCGCTAAGTTCTGTTGAGACAGTCGAATGAGCGGTGCAAACGCGGTATTCTCTGGCAGGAATCTTCCAGAAAGGGGAGAATCCCTGTGAAAGTGACAGGAATTCTCTCGCCATCTCGAGCAATGCGTTGAACTTGTGCGGAATAGCCAATGGCAGCAAGCAGGCTACTGTTCCAGCTGATGCTGTTCACATGCTCATTCACCGTCACCTCGCGAGATGAGGCCTTACTGCTTCCGAGTTAGCGCGTGCTGGAGAGCAAAGATGTAGATGCTCCAGTCTGGCTTCACTTTTGCTCTTTGGCAAACTCATGACGAATAGTCCCTGCCCAAAGTTCTACCACTGCTTCACAGCACCACCAGCGCCACCAAACACCATCGCATCGTCTCCAAGAAGACGTTAAATCACCAATGCCGAGCAGAGGAGAGGGGGGGAGGCCGAGGCCGGCGGCGAAGAGGGTGCAGAGGGCACGCGTAAGTGGTCATCAGGTGCCACAAACCCGTCACTGACAGCGCGTAGCAAGCAAGCCTCGCCCAACTTGAGGGCCGAGAGGGCATCTGGCTGCGAGTAGCGCGCTGGATCCGACGGCATATCTTGTATCGATTCTGGCTGGTGAAGCCGTCGGGCAAACCCTCTAGCCCGGCGGTGGATCTGTCAGAAGATGTCGACCAGATTCTTTTGGAGAGGGTCGAGGAGGACGACGAAGATGACGACGACGAAAAAGAAGAGGAAGACCCGTGGGCGGGGATAGAGTGGGAGGGAGACTACACCTTCATCCTGGAGGAGTACGAGCGGGCATGGACGATGTGAACGAATGAATGAAAGCAGCTTTCTTGACACGACCAAATGAAATTGTTCCTCTTGCCTACGATCTCGCAGTTTCTTCTCCATTAACAGCGAATGCCCACAGGACTTGATCTGCTTGTCCACTATTTGCCCTCTTTTGCATCCAGCCATACAGCCCCAGACTGTATACATGCCGAAGCATAACACCAACCAAGCGTCCCAGTGTCACACACCGCTTGAGAATGTTAGCATGTTTGACACGCGTGCGAATAATCGATCGACATACTGATGATTGTATACGTGACCAAGCACCTACCGTATACGTGACCAGGCACAAAAGCCATCTTCCCACGCCCACCGCACGCCCGGCCTGAGGATGTTAGAGTCTGGCAGGGTGATGGAAGAAGTCAAGAACATACAGCTGATTGTATACGTGACCAAGCACAACTTGTATACGTGCCCAAGCACAAAACTCGGGTATGAGCCGATGGGCCCTGCGTGTCCAGTCAGCGTCAGTGATATACACTTCACTTAGTCTGGACAATGCGTACCTATTGGGCCCCTTTGCTAGTTTGGTCGCCCGCATCGGGCGACCTGGAAGTTGTATTCAACTTCCGGGTTGATTGCCCGAGAAGCTGTTCGTGTTCCACGAGAATGCGGATGGGCAGGTTTTCACTGCTGCCGGGCAAGTGCGCTTACTGCTCCGGCTGTCATGGGCTGTTATTAGCAGGGTAAGATCACAATGGGGATGCCGCTTGGGGAAGACAGCGGCGGTACTCACCAGCAGTGATCTCGCTTGGAGACAGCTTCGTTTGGAAAACGACGCTGAATGACCGTTCGTGCCGAAGCACAAATAAGTACCTCCAAAGGAGGGTTTGACGCCCCATTTTATATCGCCGAGAAGGTTTGGCGATGCCACAGCTGAGGGTGATGTTGTGATCGGAAGGTGATGGAGAAGCAAGCGGGGCAGGTGAGTGACCGAATTTTGTTATTGACCACTTCAACGCTAAGCCGGTTGCCGGTTCCGCGCTCGCCGCTGTCAATGCGTCCGCAGGACGGCAGGCAGGACGGCAGAAGTAATGTTCACACGACGTCATCGAGATGAGCGGGGACCGGACGTGCTCGGTGGAAAGATACAGCTGTGGAGGTATTGTCTTGTCTCATGTCATGGTCCTTGAACGGGATCGAGATACTCCCAAAGAATGCAGGCCTGCATCGTCCTTACTCTAATTGCTTCTCAAGTCTAGCAGTGCCAGGCCTTCCGGCGTCAAATGTCAGTTGCGATCGATTAGACTCGTACTGATTACTGCATGGTACTCTTGTTTTACCCCGCTGCTGTACACCTCCACGAAGGTTAGGGCTACGCTATGTGGGCTGCATGTTGGGACGAGCCTGTCGGCTGTGGCGTTGATCTAGAACTCAGACTGAACGTCGCATGATGCCTGGGCTCACCACAGCTACCAGAAACGCGCGCAGGCAGGGATACCAGCACGGCATTATGTATTTTGCCATTAGGCCATGTGAGCGACATCACTATATTTGGTGTAGTGCACTGTGTAACCAAATTTCAGGCACACACGCGGCCGAACCCAACCCCCTTCAGCGTCACCAGACATGTATACGCGACGATCACATCCTAGCTCTCAAACCCTTCAACCAATAACCATGTGAGAGTACCTCCATATATCCGTAGAGCTGCAGTCCTCAATCTTTCCCATAGGCACGGATACTGTTCTCTCATCTTCTTTCTGTCTCCTGCCCTGAACGGAAAGCCTAACTACAACTTCCGCCGCTTGATAAAGTCGATCTCACCAGACACATCCCCACTACTACACTTCCGCTTTCCTCGCGAGGTAGATCCAGATGGCTGCATGGGTTGCTGCGGTGCCTGAGGATGACCCCGTGAAAGGGGTAGCATAATTTGAGGCAGTGTCGACCACACTTCGTCGTCCTCCTGCAAGTTACGAGTTTGACTATCAGACTGCATCTGGTTCACCTCGTCCGCGAATGCCTGTAGTTGTTCCATGGTCATGTTCTCGTCATACTCGTACTCATTCGACGCGACGTCCGCGCTGTCAACATGGGGCGCGGTGTGGGCGATTGGCTGGTACGCTGGTACTTCGGCGGTGCCAGAGTGTCCCGCAAGCAGACTTCCACGAATGGTCCTATAAGCTGCGGAGAAAGAGCGTTGCCATTTGGATTGTCGCTCGGCTTCAAACCAGGGCTCAAGGTAGAGCGGATCGTCGCGGTGGATCCAGGCATCTTTCTGTTGCGCACGGAGAGTTATGGATCGAGCTGTCTGCATAGAATAAGCCTCAAGGCGATCTACTTGAGGCTGTGTAAGATTCGCCCGCACTGGTTGTGCTGCATGACTAGTTTCGACATGCGGCATTGTCTCGGTGGGCGGTATAAACGCCTGGCTTGCCTGATTCCAAGACGCATAGTCCTGGGCCTGCGAGGATTGCTGGTGCCCAAATTGGAAATCCGGTGTGTGCGCTCTTGCTGGCGCATAATGCAAAGCATGTTTCGTTGCCACCGGCTGGACGTTGACACCTCCACTAGGTGGAATTGACGAGGGCACTGCCTTTTGATACGGTGGGGGGACGCCAATCGTTTCTGGAAAGCCTCGCCATTTGTCTTGAAGGGAATTATCGGGCATCGGAAAGTGATCCGCCACGACATGCCCCTTTTGGACATTACTGTCCGATGTTTTGTCGTCCTCCTCATCGAAGGTCAAATCGATCACATCAGGGACCGCAGCTGAATTAGGCTTGGGTGCATACGGCGAGGTACCATGACCTGATGCAGACCTTCGCTGCTGATGAACTTCCTCCTGCTGTACCACGATCAACGGCTGGGTAGGCTGCATAATCGCTGAAGTGTTGATGGTATCATTGGTCACCGCGACTTGAGTGGACTTGCTTTGATTGAGCTCGGTCGTTTGCGGGGCCGTAACAGTCGTGTTCGTATCCGGCGGCGTGTTCTCCTGAATGTATGCCGGATCCTTGGACATCTCGAACTGGCGGACATTGCGGATGAACTCCCGAATATCGGACACGGCCTCCTCGATGGACACCTTATCTTTCTTCATTATAATTTCCTGCTCCTGCTTGAACCTAGGAGTCGCGGTCTCAACCTCCTCCGGATATGGCCGACGCTCCTCGTACACCCTACCAGGTTTCGCCAAAGCCTGGATCTTAGAAGAGCCAATTCTCGTGTTGCTGGCGTCGAGAATCTTCTGCCACTCCACTTCAATGTCAACTGGCTTCATATAGAAGTCTTGAAGATCGGCTGTCATCCACGCATCAGTGGTGGCGTCCGCGAGCTTGATGGTGAGGCGGTGCCCGAACATATCCTTGTCAGTCAGTCCAAGAACGCTGTTCATGAACGCCTTGAAGTAGCCTTTTGCGCCCCAAGAGTTGTACGGAATCTCAATCTCGATGGTGAGGTGCGACTTTCGGAGACGCATTCGAAAGAATTGTTGCCAAAGGTTCTTCAACCGGCCTGCCATTATATCTGCGTGACCAATGAATCCATTGGGTGCTCCCATCTTCAGGATGAAGTGCCGAGGAAGGCGACCATTATCGTACTTCGCCTGGTTCCAACCGGCTTTCCCACGCTTGTCCGAATTGGGTTGAGTGTACATCCAGTTGTGAGCCTTATCAATCGCGTTTAGGAAGTTTGGTTTATCGTGACCCTGGCTGGGAACGAAATGCGTAAACTGGTGGTGCAATGGGATATAGTCGGAAGTGAAGATCATACGACGCACGCAGCCTTTGTCGAGGTATGCGTCGCCTTCCGGTATAGTTTCGTCAGAGTCGAAGTGGCAGTCCTCGGCGGATGGAGCGTTTTCTGGTGTCCCTTCATTATACCCTTTCACGTCCTTCTCTGCTTTCAATCGCCGCTTCTCTTCAAGAGCAGCCTTCCGATCTTCTGCAGACATTGCATCCAATTCCTTCTTTGCGCTTCCGGCCTTTGTCAAAACCTCGTTGCCATAACCATCTACCGTCCAACGATACTTCTTCTTATCTTCTTCACTAAGCGTATGGTTTGGTCTGTCTTTTGCAGGACCATTCTCAGCATTACGATGATTGTTGAGACCTGATCCCAAATCGCCACTGCTCGCTACATCCCTTGGATGGGTCGACTGGCCTGCACCGGTTCCAGCCGCCGGTTCCAGAGCAGCATGAGTAGCGCCAGTGATGAGAGGTACATCTTCGAATTCGTCCTCGCTGCTGTCCTCGTCGGCTTGAGCAGCCTCTTCCTCAGCAAGGTGCTTGTCCACCAAGGCTCCCATGAATGCTAAATCATCATTATCGCTGCTGTCGAGCGAGGGCTTTTCAGGCGGGTCCACTAGAAAGGGGGTCAGCGGATGGAAGTGCAGCATTCTAGGAACTATTGCGGACCTTGAAGTTCAGTAGTCCGTGCTCGTTTGATCCTATACTCCTCGTCGTAGCTATTGTCCCAGTTGTCGCTGCGCTTCTTGCTGGCGGAAGCACTGTGGGAGGGCATTGCGGCGTCAATGTCGCTTAATTAGGTGTGTGTGGTATTTGACGCAAGTCGGAAGTCGTCACAAAACCCAGTCAAGTGAGCGGTTCTACCGGGCAAGTGTAGTTGGGCAATTGATGTGGTAGTCGAGCAAAGTGGTTGAGAGATTCATGAAATGTCGAGCGCCTATGGAGGTCAGGCATGCATGATTTTGGAGGCGCTAAACTAGACCAGAGTGAAAGATACACCGTACGCGGGCGCCTGGGCAGGCGGCACCTCCCGGCTCTAGATCATGACGTTCACAATTTCACGATCACTTTAGTGCACAGATAGATGAAACTGGGTCCGTAGCCACGATTATGTCTGATCTCTCTCCTAGGATAGCTGAATAGTTCTAGCTCAGCTTCGCCAAGAAACAGAGAGTTGGTCCCAAGCAGGTTGCTGTGTGATGTCCATTCGGTAGTATGTCAGCCGCACGCGCTCTTTGCGGTTAGCAAACCTATGGATTGCAGTTTGATGATAGGTCGCGGTACATAAGGCGTAGGGGACTCTAATCTTTCACGATACATCATACATCAGCGGTGTTGTGCGTGCTACGCTCATGAAGTTCCTTTTCACGGTGTTGTACCCGTACAGGGGTCTGTCGGGAACGCAAACGAGGGTGAAGGAGCGTTGACCCCTGTAACTCCACGTTATCACGAGAATTTCGTGGTGACTGCGTGCTGGAAGGCGGACAAACAGCCTAGCGCTAATCACGCAAAGTCGTGACTATATAAATCTCACTTCCTTACCTCGAGCAAGACCTTTTCTCTCCAGTCAACAACACCTTCAACTCTGCTCTTTTGCTCCGAGCACATCAAAGTCACCACCACAAAGCCTCTTCACAACCGCATTCCACCACACCCATCAACACCACCGCCTTCGACAGCAATGTCGAACAACAACACCACCGTCGACGATGAACTCGCCAACAGCGTCCCCACGATCCTCGTCCCTTCCGCGCTCGGCGTGCCCTCCCGCCGCCACTTCGTCGTCGTCCGTCGTGCACGAGAGCACTACCAAGATCTTGTCACGCTCGGAGAAGAGGTCTTCGAGCGTTCAGGCGGCCCCGACAATGCAGTCTTCACCGAGTGCGAGAAGGGCTTGATCCGCAACAAGCTCTTCCTCATCAAAATTTCCATCGAAGAGTTGGACGCCTTGCCGGAGGCAAAGAAGACCGAGATCGCGACCGAATTGCAGTCGATCAAGGAGGACTGGGAGCAAATCACCAGCAAGCTCTCCGCCGCCGCCAGCAGCACCGAGGAGGAGACTTGAGAGGAGTCGCAGAACGCCGTGGCGACGCTCAGCAACCATGGCTTGGTGGAGGTTTGGCAATTTCTCGGTTGCGATCTTGGCTCGATTGAGAGAAGTTCTGGAGTCCTCTGGTAGATTCACTTTGGTTTGGACTGAGAATTTCGGCACGTCGTGGGTGGAAGAGGATTAATTTTCGGCCTGCAGACCCCTTCATCTGCAGTAGTGCCACTCAAGATATCAACGAAATCATCATTGCCTTTACACTACCATCTTTCATCTTTTGCCCAGTGTGCGTGTGACGACTACCTCTTTTCTACTCAGTGAGCCTCGTCATCTTATGTAGCGCACTTCACCAAGTCTGACAACCCTTCGAAATGCACGCGAACTGAAGCAGCGACCGTCAACAAAGAAGGCGACGGTGATGACACTGAGACGATGCATGCTTGCGACAACGAGCAAGACCATCAACAAAACAACGCAGAAGAAGAGCTGCGCTTCCGTGAGTAAAGCGTCCGCGTACTCGAAACACTGTCTAACAGCCACAGGACTCGAGCGCTTTGGTCTGACTCCCGGCGACGTTGCTGAAGAGCACACAGCCCATACTACAACTCCACTAGACTCTGAGAACAATAAGGCCATCGCCACGACTGCAACTGGTAAGTATCAGCCCACGCTCTCTGTCCGAGCACAGCTGACTGTCCTAGGCAAGAACGAAAACCATTCAGACGGGGCAGACCCGGCCGATTCTGACACCACCGAGCCTCCCCACCCCTTCACCACTGGTGAGATCGTGACTCAAGTCGCCGACAATGCTGAGCCACCTCGTCCCATCATTGGTTCTCAGATCGTGCATTACCGTGGCATGCCTCGCCGTGTGCTCGTGTACTGGTGCGCACATCGCGTAGCATCCTTCCAGCCATCCTGCCGACTTCAAGTTTGGAATAATCTGAGCTGATCTTCAGTGACTTATGACAACGCACACAAAGGCCCGAAGAGACCTCACGCGACTAGAAGGTCATGGGTCTGGATATCGGGACGAGCTACATAACTGCATGACGATGAATGTTGACATGGTATACTTGCAAGAATGTAAGCGTGATAATCAATTCGCAAACGCGGAGATACATTGAGGGGCGTTTAACGTGGCTGACAACTACAACAACCTTGTGGTAAAGATTTTAGGACTGGCATGAGGAAGTACCTGTATTTTTTGCCAGTAGCCTTGTCACATATCTACGTTATCTGCGTTAAACTCCCTCAGTGCTTGATAATCAACGAAGCATTCACAAGAGCACCAAGTTGCTTAACGACATCATCCTACCAACCTTGGCTTGAAGGCATGACTGGAATATAGACACATAACGGCATGTAGCGCGAAATAGAAGCAGAGCTAAGCAGAACACATTGAGAGACTCATTCTGTAAGATATCGATACCGCTCGTTTAGGACGTTGGTTAAGTGTGGATATCTACTACGACAAGATGCTGACCATGCGAGAACAAATCGAAGTGTCATGTGCAATGTGCTCCTACAGGGCGGGTAGGTGGAAGCGTGGTCATGCAGGCCGTAAAACATCTGCACAAAGGTACTGCTGATGTGAGGTAGAGACCCGTGCCTAGTTCGCAAATTGTTGCAATGTTTGGTAGTCAGCAAGCACTGCTGAACTTTTCGTATTTCTCTTCGCCGTATTCCGCACTTCACGTCGCTTGATTAGCGCGAAGCCATGGATGGAAATCGTTCCTTGGCGCCTTTTGCTCACCACGAATATATACTCGATCAATCTCACCAGCACCCAAGTCCTTCACCCACTGCACCTCCAAATACCAACTCCAACAGAACTTACAACATGAGCCAGGACACGGCGACCACGATCATCAGCCTCCTTAATGCGCTCAACAACAAGATGGACGCGTTGAAGGACGAAGTCAACCAGCGCTTCGACTACATGGAGCGGCGCGTCAACCATGTTGAAGACGCGATCGTCCGCCTTGCCGGCCCAGGTGTTTTGCCCACGCACCCAATCGCCCCGACGATCGCCAACTCAGGCCATCACGCGAATCTCCATGCTCTTCGCGGTCCGCACGGTCAAGCAGCGCCTGCTGCTGCGTCCGGTCAAACTGCCCTTCAAGGCGGCGCGGCGTCTTCGAATGGTCTCACCTCAATACATCAAGCAGATCAGCGCGACGCAGCTTCTCCGAGAGCACCTATCGGCAGTGGAGACAACGCGCAGTTTCTGCCGTTCGCCATTGAGCACATCGCCAAGAAGGCTCAGCAGAAGCCGCTGCACAACCGGCATACTTGGTAGTCTCCTGTTCTTAGAGGCCATTTGCACTCCGCTAACTCTTGACAGCACCTTCTGCGGCGCGCCGACCTTCTCCCTCGAGTGCTTCCGGGCGGACCACTTTCGATGGTGCCGTGAGCATCAGCGCCCAATCCTCGGACAACACCGCAACTGCGGTCGAGACTACCAAGGCTGCAAGCAAGTGAAGTGGGGTAAGCCTTCATGACTTCCGGCAACATGCAAAGGCTAATCTGCGGACAGAGCATCACCCCGACTGGGAGACAATCGTGCGCATGTCCTACGTTGCGGGTCTAGGCAGCAAGGGGGTTGATAATCTGGACGAGAAGCTCTTCCCAATTATGTACTACCCCGAGAAGTACGATGGCAGCAGAGGCTACATCGGTTCGGCATGAGACACTTCCCGGTCAGAACGACGAAGGTGTGATGAGGAATGGCGCAGCAGGGCGGAGTGGCACATTCTCGATCAAACTTAGCAGTAGAAAAACACAGTCAAATTGCGTCCAGACATTCCAAGCTATTCCCAGGATCAGGTGTTGCAGTAGTCGTAGTCGTTGGGGTGAGTGGGAGTAGGAGTGGTAGGATGTTTCGACGCGACGTCTGCGGTTGATGATGTGGCCCGAGTGTCCAGACCAAGACTTTTGAGTTCCGCGTCCAACCCGTGGACGCGTCCAGCACGTCGACTCGCCCATCGATGACCAGGACGCAGAGATTAAAGCCCATCGTGCACTTCTCTGACAGGAGTTAAGCTTCATGTATTCAGTCTCCGAGAGTATTCGCCTAGCTATACAAGCAAGAAGGCGTTCCAGCCACGAACGGGAGCGCTGCGCAGAGTGACGTACGCGATTCTGCAGTTACGAATAATCATTGCGGAGCATTCGGATCTGAACCCGTGCCTAGCGAACGCTCTAAGACTTCTCGTAGGAAGGATGAATTCCACGGCGCGAAATAGATTGCGTTGCAGATTGATGAGTTTAGCCGCATTCAGAAGGACACCTTGACAATGCATCCAGTACAACGAGCTTGATGCTACATATTTCAAGGTAAGGTACGACAAACTCCATACTCGAGAGACAAGACAATCAATTCAATTTCATAGCATCCGCATAAATTCTGCGAACTTCGGCAGACCTAACGAACATGGCATCTTCCCACAAAATTCAAGAAGCGCACGAGGAACACCCGGATGGCGCGAAAGAGTTGTACGAGAAAGCGCAGAGTCGCAAAGGCGAATTAGTAGAGCAAGAGGTTTCGAGGGATTCGCTTCTTCAGCAACACAGCCGACATCTCAAATTTCAAACCGAAAGCAACTTCCAACCACGCAAATTCATTCTACCTATGCCATACTGCCCATCCCGCACGCCGTTGACTACAGCAAATTGGACACGAATTAGGCGACTTCGCATCGCATCCCGAGACCCAAATGAAGCCATCGTGCTTCGGACAGTGACCGGACCAGTTGTCCATTCTTCCAGTGTCACCATAGTGGAGGACGAACACGGCGATGTTGCACGTCTCACGGTTTGCAACCTGGAAGACTCTATGCTGGACCCTATCTTGGCCGAAGGTTCTATTCTAGTGGTCAAGCAACCGTGCTGGGCGATCGCACTTAATGGTGGATACTACATTCGCATTGACCATCCTTCTGATATGGTGGTCTTGGACCCAAACGATACTATCATCCCTCCTAATTGGAAGGACCATGCTCGGGAACAAACGTCGAGAACGATTTCCGAGTGGAAGAAAGAAGGCGACTCGATGTTTCTCAAAAAGAAGTTCCGGCAAGCGCTCAGCTGGTAATAGTGACTACTTGAGACTTCACACAGCTACTGATTGCATAACAGCTATGAACGAGGTCGCCGTCTATTCAACTCCGATACCGAAGATGCGGTACAAATCGACACGCTTCGCAAGTGCTGCGGGGTCAACATCGTCCTGCTTCGATTTGATCAAGCGACAGATGATCTCGCACAAGGAATTGCTACGTACTGCAAGACGGATCCTTCATTACAGGAATCGGACCTGGGTGACACTGCTACTGCCAAGCGCTGGCTTCATAATCGCAATATAGACGACGCAGTATCATCAACCAAACTACCACGACCGTTGCGCGACCTTGCAAACCGATTACGGTTTGACATTGGCATTTATCAACAGAACGCCGACTACGATCTAACGAAACTTTCCTCTGCTATTGGCCCATTGAGTTTCCACATCGACGCCGCAACCTACATCAGCGATACCGAAATCAAGCAGACGCAAGATCATGGCCGCGGACTCTTTGCTAAGTGTAACTTTCGGGCAGGAGATCTGATCATGGCGGAGAAAGCCTTCGCGATGCCGGGATATATCATCAACGACCGCAGTAGCGAGTGCTCACTGTACAGCCTAGGTGACGGAACGGCAGCAGATCGAGCTGGTGCATTGTTGTTCAAGGAATTGATTCAGAAGCTCACAGCCAATCCAAGCTTGCGGCCCAGCTTCTTCGATATGGATGATGGAGGCTATTGGGCAGAAAACGGCTGGGAAGTTGCGGAAGATGATGACATTCCAGTCGACGTGTAAGTATTGCGCTATGAATGTGCCGTGTTCGACTGACAAGATGTAGCTTCCGAGTTGAGCACATTCGTCGTAGGAACTGTTTCGCAGCGCCAATCCGCTCAGTCGATGTGTTGACAAGGCCTACCCCAGTTCGCAATGGATTTTGGATACACACCTCGTACATCAACCACTCCTGTCTGCCGAACAGTGTGCGCACATTCCTGGGCGACTTGCTGCTCCTCCGTGCGACTCGCGACATTGCGGCTGGAGAGGAGATCACTTCTCAGTACGTTGCTCCGGAGCTGGCATTTAAGGATCGACAGCAGAATTATCAGAGCACATGGGGTTTCGAGTGCGATTGCGAGTTGTGCAAGGTGGACAGCAAGGCTGGTACACAAGTGGAGCAAGAAAGGGCCGCAATCTTTGAGGAGCTGAAGACCACCGCACAGAAGCTGGGAGAGAAGCCGACAGTGACAGCGCTCAAGAAGTTCGCGAAGCGACTGAGAGAGCTGGAGGCTCTTTACGACAAAGAAGCATACAGCGCTCTGCCAAAGCTGTGCCTTGTGCACCCCACGCTGTTTCTTACTGAAGCTTGGAGAGGCCTCAAGAACACGGATAGGACAATCGACAGTGCGACGAAACTTCTGAGATACTTTGGCATTGAGGTACAAATCGAGGGCGACGAGTTCATAGTCATTAGGAACTCCGGGATGGTGAATGTGGAATGTGTACGGGCATTGAAATATCTCGCGGAGGGCTACATAAGCAAAGGACGGACTGAGTTGGCAAGCTCAATCATGCGCACAGCGAAGACGTGGTTCAGAATTATCACTGGGACAGATATAGGCAGTCAGGAGTTTCTCCAAGGATAGTGCAGGCACTTTGGCCGCTTCCAGAATGTTCATATCAAATTGTTTGTGTTGACTAGGTTGTCTTGTCCCAAACCCTTATTCGTCGTCATCTTCTGCCGCCAGCAAGACATTTCTTATGATGCCGATGAAGGCGATCGGAAAGATGGAAAGCCACCACAGAAAGACTCCTACGTGCAGGCTGTGATCGACTTTGATGTCGAAGAGCTGCAAATCGGGCATTGTTGCTGCTGTTGCTGCTGTTGCTGTTGTTGCGGTGGGATGTGGAGAGATTCGGTGCGGTGATGTGGTTTGGCTTTGGATGGCACAGGGAACACTAGAGCACGGTTAGAAATGAATTGCAAGCTGAATATAACTATACATACCTTTGATAATTGTGGTGTTCGCTGGAGAGCCAATCTCAAGACGAAGCTCGACTTGAGCTCCATCACGTCTTGGGAGTGGCTTAAAGCGGCTAGCCCGCCTGCCGCAGCAACGCGTCGAGCAAACGGTAGAAACTTCTTGAAAAGTTTTTCAAGCTACGCGCTCATAACAACAATCTCGTTTTGTCCTCACCCCCTCTTTTCCTCCAACTTTTTCGACAATCAATCCACCCATTCATGCAATGAGTACCTACCCCAACACAACTATCCTTCTCCATCACTGCCCATTTGTACGGGCTCACTGCAGCCTATCAACACACAATACTTTCCCATTACAGGTATGTACTCGATCAATACCCTCCACACTGCCCCACCTCCTGCGGCTTCTGTCCCTGGGACATAGCGAGGCTATCGACGCCTTGCTATGCAACCCTTCACTCCGGCTGCAGTGAGACGTTGCGACTAGTCCTTCAATGACTTCGCGATCTATAGACAGCCAAAAACAACAGTATCCGCCTTCGACTACACAGAACCAAAACGATGTGGAGGTGTACACCCGAGTTCTTTCGCGGAGCGAGTCAGCCAACACTATTTCTTTGGGTCCGGTGGGCTATTCCATTTGGTGCAGCAAATGGTGCTCGTAAGGAAGCGATACAGGCAGTCGGAGGCGGAGCGACGCCAGCCCTAATCCCTCGTGCCGTGCTGCACTGCACATGGCATGAGAAGGTGAGTGCTGTGCTCGTACAAATCACACGGGTCACGAAGAGCGAGCCTGGTTGAGACCCGTACCAGGCTCGTGCTGAGTTGACCCAAGAGCAAGGATATACTTTCTCAGCATCGCACATATCCTCACCTTCGGGTCGGTGGGTTGTCGGTACTGGGGAGTATAGTGCCCGGTTTTAATGTCATTTTCCCCGAGATCAATGGGATTGGCAAAGAGAAGCCCGGGCTACATATCACTAACAAAGCCGCGCATATGCGGCACAAGGAGCTTGACTTGTCGCTTCCTGGAGAGCGACACTGGTCATCACAACGCATGGTAAGCCACCCTTTCTCAACGAACTGGTACTACGCTGACTTTTTCCACACCCTCTCTCTCGTACTTCACTCCTTTCGATATCTGTCGCCTTTCGCCCAGGCTACCACTCCTTGAGTAGCCTCTGTTGGATTCCACCATCGGCAGTGTTTAGGCTCTCAGTCCAACTCTTCCATAGTTGTGACTTCGCCTTCCTGCCAAAACGAAACCCCATATCCACCCGACCGTTGCATTCAAAGTGTTTGTGGGGTCGGGGGCAACCAGTGTAGTATCTGTTCTTTCCACCGAAGCGCTGTGTTGCAGCACAGGACAGCCTAGGTTCACACTTATTGCAACAACTGGGTGGAGCGACGCCGAGCAAAACCTCCGTGTCAGCACTGCAGTGCACCATGGCGCCCGGGGTTGCTTGGCTCGTACATTTCTTTGTGATTTGATGTGATGTGATGGACGAATTTGGGAGGATCGAGAAGGTACGTTAATTTCTTTGCGATGCGATGTGATGTGATGGACGAATCTGGGAGGATCGAAAAGGTACGTTAATCCGGCAGTGTGTAGGCTCCCAGTCCAACTCCTCTATAGTTGTGACTCCGCCTCCCTGCCGAGACGAAACCTCATATCCACCCGACTGTTGCATCAGAAGTTGGTAGGCCCCTTTTAGGGGTGTAGCTCTGGATCCGAAGCGCTGTGTTGCAGCACAGGACAGCCTAGGTTCACACTTATTGCAACGACAGGGTGGAGCGACGCCGAGCAAAACCTCTGTGCCAGCACTGTACATGCACCATGGCGCCCGGGGTTGCTTGGCTCGTACATTTCTTTGTGCTGTTATGTCATGGACGGATACGAGAGGATCGAGAAGGTACGTTCACTTCATCTTTGGGATATAGATAATGATACTACATTAACAATCTCTGCTTTATTGAGCATAGGTCCTTTGAGTTCTGGTCACGATGTCAAGGCAGGGTGAGAAACTACAGACTGCTTCCTCATAGCACAACTCAACCTGCCCTGCCGAGATGGATGCACAACTCCCTTCCTCGGCCCCGCAACAATGAGTTACTTCCCCATGGCCCTTAGATCAAGAACGAGACCGCGTGGTGCAGCGCGCTTGAAGTGGGTGCCACCGAGGACAGAGGGGCGACGCTGGATTGATACCGTTCAGTCGCTCTGCATGAGCAATGACTCTATCAGGAGATCTGGTTCGTACATATTGAATAGCGTCAATGGAGTATTTTGACGATGACTTCGCCTGCAAGTCGGTAGATGCGAATAGTTATCGTGAGGATGTAGACTTTCCACAGGAACGTTGTTAATACGAGAAGTCTTTCATTGTCTTGTATGTACACTGAATCGAAACCCCTCTTCAATAATGAGTGAATCTGCTATAGCATGTTGATCACGATCTACCACCACGCCGTGATGTATGTACAACCTTGGCTACCAAGCCGAGTGTCACCAGCTTAGAAAGTAGTGTTGACAGGACCGAACTTGATGTTCGAGTAAATGACGGATGCGCCGGCATTCTTGCTCTCAACATCAGCCGGGACACCAGAGCCAATATCACACTCGCCACGACCAATGCCGGGAACGCTTGGGTCCTTGTCAGTGGGATAGGTAGAGTCGAGCCACAGCATGTTGGAGTAGTGGTCATCCCACAGCGACATGACGAGGACCATGCCTTGAGCAAGAGCCTTGGCCATGTTGGCGGTTCCACCCTTCTGCTTGTAAGTGTAGGTGTCACCGAAGACCTGCTTCTGCTGGTCGCAGAACTTGGTCGTGATGGAGTTTCCATCGACGCCAGCAATGGCGGAGTTGGGCTGAGGAATGGTCTTGCCGCCCTGGACGTAGAAGCGCTTGATCTCCATGGCGTCACCGGTGCCAATGAATTGTGTCACGACGGTGAACTTCTTGGACGTATCGACCGTCTTGCCCTTGCCGTAGAAGTCCTTGACGCCCATGCGATAGCTGTTGAAGTCGCAGCCATCGGGATCGCAGACACCAGCATAGCGATCTGCAGAGTATGTTCCACCGCAGTTATCGCCGTCACAGCGGGACTGCTCGATGGTGCTGCAAGCGTGAGGTGTAACCGCCGTGCTGACGGAGTTGGCTTCCCAAATATCCATCTCAGCGCAGCAGGAACCGTGGCCGCCCACGCCAGCGTTCGCATCGTTGGAGGAAGCTTTCCAGCCTTCGACGTTGCCCTGGTAAGATTGTTAGTAAGAATCAATGTGCCTTGCGTTCTTGTAAAGCGACGCACCTCTCCGTTGATGAACTTGAGATCTCTCGGACATTGAGCATCGCAATAACCAGTTCCGTACTTTGCACCGGCCTTGTTGGTCGAGTATTTCTTCAAGCCACCATCTGCGTCCATAGAGACGAAATAGAGGGCGCCATTGAGACCGCAGGGGAGGTTCGAAAGATCGACATCGAAGGTGAATTCGTGGTTTCCAGTGAACTTGAACATCTCATAGGTAGAGTCATCCTTCATGAGGTATGTTCGCGAGCCAATATTGGTCGAGTAAGAGCCCTTCGTGACGAACTTGAGCTGGAGAGAGTTCCCACCGGCGGTGATGCCGTACGTGCTTGATAAATGATTAGCAGCCAATAATATGTGTTGCCGAACGGGACGTACCCCGAGTAGTCCGCACCGTCGACTGCGCAATTAGTCGCGCAAGCTTTGTTGTCTGGGCAAGACTTAGCATCCCACTCGTTGCCAGTGTAGCAATTGGTGTATCTGGAATTTCGTTAGCGGTGCACGACCAAGTAACATTGCTTGAGTGTACGTGCCCGTCTTTGACGTGTAGCCATCGCCAATTCGCATCAATGACAATCTTTCCGTTCTTGGTGGTGCAGCTTCCCTTGGCTGTGCATGACTGCCATGTCATGCCAGGGTGGGTCTCAGTCTGCTGGGTGCCGACAAGTTGGCCGCGGGCCAAGGAAAGGAGCGAAGCTGCGAAGACAAGAGTGCGATACATGATGATAAGATGCTACTGCTGTGACAACGTGAATACATGGCGTGCTCGTCTTTTATACATCCCATGACAAGCCGAGTGGGCTCTGCGCATAGCCCATCGTAGCCCGGAGGTGGCAAAGGCTGCTCCAAATGACTGACAGTAGTTGCAATATCAGATTGAAGCCACGGAAATGAGCGGGCAGAAGATCCAGATGAAAGAATGAACGATATGCTTAGACGCATTTGTTACGATTCAGTTATATGAAATCTGTGTCACTGGATCTTGCTCACTGTCTCCATAGTCGCTCGTGGAAGATCGGTAGAGATGCAGGATCGGGTGTAGTGGATTCCGTCTAGCTTCTGAGACAAGGTCTCGTGGCGCAAGATCTCCATTTTGCTGTAGTGTCATAGGTCCTCAGACAATCCTGTTCGTCTTGATGGTGTCCTTCGACCAGGCTTTGATAACTTTCTCGAACACCTACCGAGATTCCGCGCTGTAAAGGGCCGCAAAGGGCCTGCTCACAATATCAGGACAATATGTCCCAGGGGCAGGTGAGTCTCTCACGCGCGAATAGGGTGGCAGTGTTGGATCCATGAGCACCCACATGGTGTTACTCCCCGCATCAGCTGTCAAATCGGTTAAGCTGTATGAAGCAAATGCAAGCTCAGTGCCGTGACCTGGGCACCTTGTCCCAATTACAGTACAGGGTCACCATGCACAGGCCTGAACTGCTCGGTATTTGGGATTTCTTCTGGAGCGCGACGTCCCGACATCCGCCTTCCGAGAAAGTTCGCCCGCTTTTACTTGATATGATCTCAAACCACCCCACCAATGGAGTTTGGAAACCAATAGCAAGTTGACCAAGGCAGTATGTAGCATGGTCAAAAGCCTTTTTGCGACCTTCCCGAAGCTCCTGCTACCTCTGCAGCCTTTGACCATGATCAATACTGGGCCCTGGGAACCTTAAAGAGTGGTTCGCTGATGTTTCGTGGATAATGACGTTCGGCGAATAAGACCCGGCAGTCGAAATTAAACCTGTGATCGGCAATTTAAGCATGTGGAGAAATGTGGGTTCCCCGCATTTCGTTCGGAAAATATATGAGAGTGCGCACGTAACATCAACTCAAGCCAAGGCGACCGGATCTCAGGGCATTGGATGTTCGACGCGGAAGAGGCGTACACTTAGTGAGCAGTCGATAAGTCTTGGTCCTTCGAAGGGGGAGCAGTCTGTTCGGAGTCGAGTTCAGCAATGGGGAATGACAGTGTTGAGCATTTCATGGTCCGATTTCTGGGCTGATTTGCGACAAGAGCGCGCTCAGAGGTACGACAAGCATTGGTGCAGAGTGGCCAAGTCCGACAAGGAAAGCTTTCCGATGGGACAGACGGCTTGAGCCTTCGAAGCTTCACACGCGACAACGATATATTGCGGGTTTGGCGCCGTTAATAATGATACGCAGGGTACGCAACCAATTGGCGAGCACGGCAGCCGGGACCATCCTACTCAATGCGACGCGCGAGGGCGTCCAAAACACGCGTTCACATAACACGAGCAAGTGTGCACAGATCCATCCTCAGCGCTCGAATGCGGCGGCTGATAGGAAATTCCATCGAACGAGAGATGAAAAGTATTGGCATAGCATGCGCTCGCACTATTTGAAGTACTCCACGAGCTGGCGTGCGCTAGTCTTTACGCACGCGCGTTCCCTTCAGGTCCGAGCGCTGCTCGCAGTAGCTCAGTCGTCGGAGGTTTTCCGATTTCGTCTTTATCCATTTCATCGAAAGGTCCTGATTGCATGGCAGAGAATGCGACCTCTCCAACCACGGCTTCATCTTGCTCGCATTTCAGCTATCAGCGTGGGCAGAATTTGCGAAAGATGCTCATGTGCCAATTTATGACATCTGCACACATCGACATTTCCTCTGACACTGGACTTTGGCATCACAAATGCTCATAAGTATTTCCCGATGGCGCCTCGCGATGGAGTAGTGAATGCCCAGTGGCATAGTTTCTGCGTTGTGACGCATGCTGACTACCGACCATTTCGAAGGTCCTCTGGATCGATCGCACCTCGCAATCTACCAGTGGGTTCATGCCGTAGACAAGCGACTGTAGGAATACGTTACCAGACTGCAATGGCGGTTGCATAGCGTTCATAAAGACTGCGATCATGATTCGTGAGGTTGTTGCAGCATGCCGCAGTGCTGGACTTGTGGTGTTCAAAGGTGGAACGTGAAGCGCGTGCCTCGTTTGAGACGCGCGTGTCTTCGCGCTCATCCTTTCCATCGTACGCGGTCATCGTACACAACAGCAGGCCTCAACTACAGCAGCACCCATAGAATCTCCAACAACCGTCGCTTCGCCGATTATGAATTGCTAGACTTCTACTCCACTTCTTCTACAACATCTCTTAAGCAGCAATCGGAGCAAATGTGTAGTTATAGCTATCTCGACAATGAAACGAACAGCAGTAAGCATATACCATTTCATTCACAGCAAAAGCAAACAAGCATCGAGCGCTTACATACGACAGTAGTATTGCCCTCATCCACCCATACACCTCGTCGATGCGCCCCGTCCGCGCGAGCTACCACACGTTGAACGCCTCGACCGCGGCACTCTCGGGCTTCCATTGCCACACTACATTGGTCGGCTGGGTCGAGTGATATCTCTGAGCTCGGGAAGACCTTCGCCCCGCTCCAGTCCGCCTCTCGCCGCCAAGAGAGTATAAGGGCTCCTAAACGAGACGCTGCGGTCTGTTTTCCTGGGTCAGGAGACTCAGAGCCGAAAGGATCGCTTGCGATGGGTATGCTTTGGTATAATTGCGGCACAAGAACCGAGGGTTATCCTTCACTAGAGCCCCAATCGTGCGATGGCCCTATGGGCGTCGTGAGCGGTAAGACCAAGGCGTGGGACCAAATTAGCGGCATATGATTCCGCGGCTTTATTGTGTGGAATGATGGTAAGAGGGCCATGTCCGTCTTCTTCGATTCTTGGGACGTTACTAGAGATCTCATGGCTGGATAAGTCGGTGATCTCATGGATTGATGCAAACAGACCGGCTGACATTTAGGAGCCCTATGGCCCTCTTCAATCTTCGTGAAGCCGATTCCTTCCCCTGCAACGGCCTTATTGTGTGCATCGACAGCCACGCTGATCAGATGGCTCGGGATACCTTGGTCAAGGATCTCGGGGGTTTCGGTTGGACATGTCTGCCCAGTCCCACTCCAATGTCATAGGCATTGCCCAAAGGCTTGCATCACGTTGATGGTGCGTAGAAGTTGTCTCTTGAACGTGTAGTCCGGATGAGGATGCGCTATGCGCTGGTACTGCCGGCCTCTGTGGCGGTGTCATGGCATGTGTTTCTTCGTAGTGTTGAAGCAGGTCGTGCAGGGAGTCGAAGCGGAGACCGCAACATATGAAGTCTTTCATGAAATTCGCTTCCAGAACGGGTAAGTATGACCTCAAACTGACTGTGGGTTCTACGGGTTTCGCGCCATTCTCGGGGTTTGAGGCCAGCGACAGCCCGGAACCTGGATCCACCGGTGGTGACCCGTCACGCCCGCTGTGTTCATCGCCCGGTGTTCTCTCGCTCTGACTGGAGGAGAATGCGATGGTCTGTTCGACGCTTGGACGTGGATCCTCGGCAATAGGCCGGCTGCCCGTCTCGACCGCAGAATCGACACTATGAGCATTATCCGCATCCGTATTCGAATTGGATGATTCCCGTCTGCGAGGAGGTGGTATTCGTTCGAGCAAGCCCCCTGTCCGATGCATCTGAATGCGGCCCTCTCCCCGACCATTATAATTGCCAGCGCCTAGTAGCAGTGATCTCGTCTTCAAAGTGCCCGATGCACGCAATGTCTCATTCTCAGCCCGCGCGCGCTTCAGCGCGACATGCAAGGCATAGTTGTCTGCTTGAAGGGACTGTATCTTTGCTTCTAGGTTGGACAGCTTGGTCTCGAGGTCATCGTCCTTTTGCTGGTCGATTATCGTCTCCGGTGACATCGAAACCCTGCTCCGACCCGCTTTGCCAGTGTGAATGGTGATCTTGCTCAGAGCGGCGTTGTTTGGGTTCTTGACATGGGAGCGAGCATGCTGAGGCTCATGTTAGCATGTGATTCATTCGCAAGAGGATGGAGGAGCACCTACGGCACGAAGATTGTTTGCAGCCTTCGCCTTGTGGCGGCACCACCCGCATTGCGTCTCGCAAGTTTCAATGCGGAGTACGTGGGTGCCGCTGCGCGGCCATGGTTTGTGGTCGTGTGCAGGACATGGCATTCTCGGTGCTTCCGAATATTCGAAGAGGGAACGGGGGAGTATGCGAAGCCATGACAGGAAGAAGAAGCGCGCAGTAGATAATGTGTGTTGCTGAGGCTGAGTGACGACACTGAGGCCTAAGGTGCGGTGCGTCGCGCATGATCTGGCGCAGGGGCGTATTGATAGAAAATTGATAGGTTCCCGAGGTCCTGTTGGCATAGCCACACCCCTGCATGTTTAGCGTCTAGCGTCCAGAAGCCATTTTGATTTGCTCACACTTAGATACTGCAATCGATTTTCTATCAATTCTTCGGAGCCTGCCCACGTCGCAGAATCTCAGTTTCCACAGGTGCCGTGGCTCGGCCAGGCGTTTGTAAGTGGCGCACAGAGCGACTACAAAGCCAGACCGCTGAGAGCAATCGATTTCGTATCAATAAACAACTAAAACCTAGCACGCGGTCATTGTCCCATGCTCCCGACATGGCGGTCGCGGGCAAGCCTGTATAAGAATTTGTGCTCTAGCCGATACTTGTGTGCTTGAATATCAATTGAATATCAACTTCGTCAATCTCGTTGAGCTTTGGAACCGCTACGTACTGTTGGCAAAAGACGTGGAGGACTAAATCTGGCCGTTCATCTTATGTACATATACAGTCGACGGCCTACCGTTGCATACCACACAGATCACTATTTCCTCCGCAATCAAAGCAGTCGATTCTCAAGACCACAGTATCATTGTTACTATTCATTCCCTCCATATTTTTCAACACGACCACAGCCACGATGCCGGCTAGAAACCCCACATTGTTCACATTGATTATCACCACTCAACTCGTCTCGGCCGCAGCGATCCTCGAGCTCAACTCCGCTACAACTTCCACCTCGACCACCCAATCCCAACTCGACTCGTCTGCACCCGCACCCAGCGTGCGCCCCGACTCTCCTCCAAGCTGGAGCACTCCCGTCGTCATCGGTATCACACTGGCTATCATCGCCATTCTGACCGGTCTCCCTGGTGCCATTGTCGCCATCAAGAAACTCCGACGTTAGTGAATTTACGAGCACGAAACGATGACTGTAAGTAAAACAATGCAATGAATGTATGAAAGCATGCTAATGACTACGTGCAGGAACAAAAGAGAGTCTAATAGAAGTGGGACATTCCCTGGATCAGTTCGCGCGATGATTCAACAGCCCGATCATTGCACCACCCTTCCTCAGCTCGAATATACATCATGGCATTTTCACCCTTGCGCTATGCCGATACATCTCCCATTCAGTCTCATCTTGAGCCATTTCTTTCACCTCGCTCGCACGACTCAAGATCATGTACCATAGATGTTGTATTACCTACCTCCATTCGCAGTGGTGGTCAGAATGAGAAAAATAGAGCATTCGCAGCGGCTGCGTATAGATTGCCTTTCTATTTGGCTCATATGCATTGCTTTGTCTTTGATGGTTCACGGTGCATTTTGCAGCGACAGCAATTTTGGATCTTTCTACTTGGAGGCCTTGTGTAAGAGCACGCGCTGAGTTACCTTCATAATCATTTAAGTTTCGAGTTTTGCTATAAATTTTGGAAGTAATAGATACTAGAATTCATAGACTTAGAGTTAGAAGTTTGATGTATAGAAATACAAAGTTTCAAAGATGATTGAAGACCTACCATGAAAATTGACCCAAAAAGGAAGTCAGGCTTACGCCAAGCATCGGTGATGCGCCCGAAGCCGTGCCACATCTCCTTCCATCTCCGCTTTGTCCGGTCTTCTCTTCCCACACAACACAGTCTGCGTTTCCACTGTCGCATGCGCTTGCTTCTCATTCGCCATGTCAACCAGAAGTGCGGAAGCCGACTCTCGGGAAGGATCTCCAGATCGTGATGGCTCGCCCGGAGCTAAGCGCGCCAGCAAGAAAAGGAAGGTCTTGTCATGTTACGCCTGTCGCAATCGAAAGATGAAGTGCGATCGCGTTTATCCCATTTGTTCACGTTGTCAAAAGACGGGCAGGGCCGATCAATGCACGTATGACCCGCGACTGTTGGATGATTTGACCAACAGCAACGGCTTGCACGCCGACGGCCACAATGCGGACTTCACAGGGGCAGAAAATGTTGCGCAAGAGCACGCTGGTGTCCCTAAATCTCTAGAAGCTCTTCAGTGGAAATCAAGGGCGCAAGAACGACGTATCGAAGAACTCGAACGCAGACTAGCTAGCAAGGAACAAGGCAGCGATCCATCCCGGTACAGAGGTTATCAGCCAACAGAGCCGGACCAGAAAGAAGAGATGATGTTTAGAGGCAAGGGGTTCAAGACGCAATTCCATGGCTCGACGAGTGTCATGAGCACGATAGCACAGGTGAACTATAAGAACGCCCTTGCCCAAAGTACTCGTTAACCATGCCCAGTACCGCGAGCTTCAAGCATTTACTCGCGAGGCACTTACTGTTGATCACTCGATTATGAGAGTCAGGATCGATTTCAAAACTTTTCGTGATCGCCGAAAAGCTGCGCTGAAGGAAATCGGGGCGAGAACGCACGGCACTGATGAGGAGGTGTTTGCTGCCTTACCTGAACGAAACGTCGTGGACTTGCAGGCCGCGCTCTACTTTCGAACTTGTGAAACTACCTACCGTATCTTACACGAACCCGCTTTTTGGAAAGAGTACCACACGTTCTGGGATGGAAGGCCGTCTGGCGCGGCTCAACCTGGCTTTGCGGTCATCCTCATCCTGCTCGTTGCATGTACGCAATGCCTAACCCCGAAGGACGATGTTTTTCTTGGAGACACTACGGCTGATAGGCAGACGGCTTCTGATTTGATTGAAATTTGCGACGCCTGGATCATGCGACAGTCTCGTAAACGACTGACGCTGCAATTCTTCCAGTTACACTGCTTATCTCTGCTCGCCAAAAGAGTGAATTGCGTGAAACTGAAACAAGGTAAATATGAATCAAACCCACACTCTCTCCTGGAAAGCTTACGAATATTTGCAGATTGGATTACTTCGGGTGATCTTGTTCGGTTAGCTCTAGCCGCTGGAATGCATCGAGATCCATCCTTGCTGTCTACAGGCAAGATTTCTGCCTTCGAAATGGAGATGAAGAAACGCTTGTGGGTCACTGTTATGGAGTTTGAGATCCAGTCCTCCATTGAGACCGGCCTTCAATCTTCGTTGACCGCACTTCATTGGGACACCCCTGATCCTGCCAACCTACCAGACGAAGCGTTCTCTACGGAAAGTCAGGAGATACCTGCAAGCCGACCCGCAGATCACTTCACATCGGCATCGTATCTACGTTTCTCTAGAAGTTCGGCGCCGTTTCGATTGCATCTCATGCAACTCCTGAGCGATCCGTCAGAGAAGTTGTCATATTCTGAGGTCCTTCACTTCGATGCGCAGATCCACGAAATGGTGGCCGCTCTCCCCAAGTGGGATGATCAACGCGCGTTCATACCATCAGCACTTCTTGAGCTTCAACTCCGGCAGTTCTTGCTTCTCATGCACAAATCATACGCGAAGCTGGCACCTCATAACGACCGATATCTAACCTCCTTCAGCACCTGCATAAATGCTGCTGGATCTATCATGGCTATCCACGAGGAATTATTGTCCAAGGGCATCCTCTTCCTGAACCACTCGCGAAATGACGCCATCAGGGTTGGGTTGATCATGTCCCAGATCGCGTACCACAATTGCGCACGAAGTGGACCAATACAAGCCATGGCGCCACCACCGCCACCAAAAGCGTCTCAATTCGCTGATCCTCAAACCCATTTCGCTGATCTTCCTTCAGTGAAAACATGGGCACCGGGCGTCGAGGTGTCCTTGGCTATCATGCCACAGCGGCCCTTCTTAACACGCACACTCTGCGCATCGGCTATCGAGCTGCTCGAACTAGCGGGCCAAATTTATGAGAGCAAAGTCATGCGAGTGGGAACGGGCTATATGGAGTTTTGGCTGCTTTGCGCTGCCATGGGGATGTTGCCTCCCCCGTCCTCGTCAAAACCGCCCGCCACTTCGATAGCACACATCACCACTGCTAGTGATGACATTCAAGTACGGTGCAGAAAGACCCTGGATCGGTTCCAAAGCTTGTCATTTCGAGTTCTGGCACTTCAAAAAGATCAAGATAATAGCTTTGCCACTTCACTTCGAACAACCATGGCCAGCGCTTCGCCATCGGAAGTGAGGACGCCATCGAGTGCTGGAGCAGGCGCCGCCGCACTGAGAGTTGGACCTGGCTCAAATCCACTGGTAAATAATCCGAGCCAACCAGCCTCATCTGGCATGGCCGCAGCCCACGGGTTAGAGCCGGACTTCAAGGATATGAATGGCACTTTTGACAACTTGCAGGACATGCAAGTCGATATGGGTGGGTGGAACTTTCCGGACTTCTGGGCCTTCGACTTGGCCGGAGAGTTCTGAACGCGCGTCGGACCGACGCGGTCACCATTCACATTCCTGCGTCGCGGGCCACGTTGGGAGTGACCGAGGAATCTCTTGCCCCCCGCGGATCTCTCTCTCCCTATGCCAACCTGAGCATGGCAATTGTAAATGCTGTTCGCCGCGGAGGGTAAATTGTGGACATCAGTGACGCTTAGTCATACGGCGCGCGACGGATGATTCGTTCCATCTGCGGTTCAGAAGCGACTTGGCGTCAGCACCGCCGTGTTGGCACCCGTTCCACTGTTCCTGAGAGAACGGGTGCTTTGTGCAACTAGGCATCTCGAATTCATCTCAGCAAGATGGGAATAGACCTCGCAAGACTACCAGGGAGCTGGCCGATGTACTCGTATATCTAACCACCATTTATTGCTGTCGCTCCTCTAAGTCGGCATTGAGTTATTGCCATGCGCCTCTCAAATTGACTCACCAACACTATGCCAAGCTTCATGGCGTTATCATTGCTGTAGCGAAGGCTCGACCCACGCAAGCCATGGAACACTAAGCCCCGGACGTTTTCGTGGCGCAATAGCACAGTGTCGGCTGGTGTAGTTTGAACCTTTGTATCGTCAATCTTCCTGGCCTCTTACCACAACACCGCTCGGTGTACCCTCACAGAGCGTCGTTTTGAGAGGTCTTACACAGTTCATAATGTCTTCAATCGCCCGTGCTTCAACAGCCGCTGCAACTGCTGTGGCGACTGCAGCTGCCAGAGCTCCGCCGCAGGCTGGTATTTTCGAAGGTCTAAATCCCGCAAAGTACAACGCAAACAATCCTATCATTCTCTTCATCATTCAGGCTGCCATCGTCATTGCACTATGTCGCGCCCTATACTGGCCCTTGGGCAAAATTCGCCAGCCACCAGTCATTGCGGAAGTTATCACGGTCAGTACCATGTTTAACCCACATGTCAGCAATGGATTCTGACTAGGAATGTAGGGTATCATTCTTGGACCATCTGTTATGGGACGTATTCCACATTTCACAACTACCATATTCCCCAAGGAGAGTATGGCAGGCTTCACGCTCGCTGCCAACATTGGGCTCATCTTCTATCTGTTCCTGGTCGGACTTGAGATTGACCTGCGCTTCTTGGTCCGGAACTGGCGTACAGCCGTTAGCGTAGCCTCGCTCGACATGGCTGTGCCTTTTGGCATGGGGTACGCATTAGCATATGGTATTTACAACCAGTTCAGAAGCGAGCCGGATATCGTCAACATCAATTTCGCGACGTTTGGCTTGTTCGTAGCGATCGCAATTGCCATCACTGCGTTTCCGGTCTTGTGTCGTATTTTGACTTCGCTCAACCTTCTGAATGCTAATGTTGGTGTGATCACTCTGACATCTGGCATTGCGAACGATGTCATCGGATGGGTTCTATTGGCACTCTGCGTTACTCTTGTCAATGCTGGTAATGGTATCACCGCACTGTACGTCCTCCTCGTCGCCGCTGGCTATGCCCTCTTCCTGGCTTTCGCTGTGCGACCCGCCTTCATGTGGATCCTGCGCAAGACCGGATCGATGGAAAATGGACCCTCGCAGGGTGTCGTCGCACTCACCATTTTCATGGTTCTAATCTCTGCTTTCTTCACGGATATCATCGGCGCACACTCCGTCTTTGGTGCCTTCATGATTGGACTCATGTGTCCGCATGAGGGAGGTTTTGCGATCAAACTGACTGAAAAGCTGGAAGATATCGTGGCTACGCTGTTCCTGCCACTCTTCTTTGCTCGTTCCGGACTCAACACCAATCTGGGCCTCCTTGACTCCGGCATCACCTGGGGCTATGTCATCGCCATTATCGTCGTCGCATTCGCATCCAAGATCTTCGGCGGAACAATGGGCGCCCGTCTGAACGGACTCGTCTGGCGTGAGTCTCTCACGATCGGTGTGTTGATGTCCTGCAAAGGTCTAGTCGAGCTCATCGTCCTCAACATTGGTCTACAAGCCAAGATCTTGTCCATCCGCACATTCACAATGTTCGTCGTTATGGCACTCGTAACCACCTTTGCCACTACGCCCATCGTCAGTTTCCTGTACCCGCCTGCCTACCAACGCAAGCTCGAGCTCTGGAAGCAAGGTAAAATCGACTGGAATGGCAACCCACTCCACACCGATGACGATCACGAAGCCGACCTCGAAAAGAAACTTGATGTTGCCGACCGTCTTCTCGTCTACCTCCGCGCAGACGGCCTCTCGTCCCTCTTCTCCGTCATCAATCTCCTCTCCAGCGCATCATCCCGTCAAACCTCTCCCACCACCACTCCGCACCTAACCCCCATCCCCGAGAAAGGCCTATTCACAACCAATCTCCGACACTCGACCGACGAATCGTCCGCCATCTCATCACACCGCAAACGTCTCCGCATCCACTCCCTCCGCCTCACCGAACTCAACGAACGTACCTCGTCCGTCATGCGCGTCTCCGAACCCCACGAAGAATACGCCGGTAACGACCCCATCATGAAAGCATTCGGCTCTCTCGCAAACACGACCAGCGCCCGCGACATTGTGATTTCAGGCCACGTCGCCGTCGCGCCAAGCGATGCTTTTGCCGAGACGCTACTTTCCAAAGCATCGAACACGCATTCGGATTTCATCCTCGTGCCGTGGAGCGAGACGGGTTCGCTTTCAGAACTTCCATCATATTTCGTTGGAAGTGCGCAGAGAGATGCGTTAGCGAATCGCGACTTCACGAAACTCGTCGACGACTTGTTTCGCGAGGCGAGGAGGACGGCAAGCGTCGGTGTATTTATCGACAAGACGTTGCTTAAAGTCAGCACCAGCGCTACTACTGCTGGGTTGTCAACGAAGGGAGACGTGGCGTCTGTGTACGATGAACATCAAGTCACGTATTCGAGCGATAACGGCAAAGTGCATTTACACGTCTTGTACACATCCACTGCAGATGATTTGTTCGCGGTTAAACTCGCGCTTCAGTTTGCGCAGAATGCGGCCGTGACGCTGAGTATTACGAGACTTGCAGCCGCGAGCTCAGTACAGGAGGACGTAGCGCATGTCAACGATACGAGCTTCGAAGACTTGAGAACGCATGGTGCGGCGCTTGCGGCGAATAAAGTCACGTTTAATACGGTGGCTGGATCGACGCTGCCTGAATCGGCGTTTGGAGGGATTCAGAATTCGATTTTTATCGTAGGCAGGTCGGTGGCTGATGTTTCGGGCCTGGAGCGCGTTAAGTCGAGTGATGCGGGACGAACGCTGGGGAGTGTTGCGAGTGATGTTATTGGGAAGATCAAGAGCAGTGGTGGGGCGAGTGCGAGTGTGCTTGTTGTACAGGCGAGGGAAGAGGGTGGTGGAATTGTTGGAAAGAGTTAGCGGGAATGTGTATGGAGTTTGGAGGCGTTGGATAGATCGTTTCAAGATCATTGGTTTCTTCGAAATTGGTGATATGAATGGGATACGTGGGACCATGCCTCACAGACCAAGCTGGGCTACGACGTATATATGAATCATGAGACTCAGTTTATAAACATTTTTTAACATCAGTAATTGGCACCTATGTTCGAAGCTGTTCTGAACCAGGCTTCCTGCACAAATGTTCTTGCCATTTTTTCCCAATCACACTTGGCTGATGATGGACAACTTTTTGCAGTATTCCGCAAGTGCGCATTCAATCCATGGGTGCGCTTTCTGTACTATGCTTCCCTCTCTTCCTTCTTCTCTCTCTTCTGCCTCATTTTCCCAATCCTTTCCTTGATCTTGCTGGATCCAGGCTCCGGCTCCACCACATTGTCACCAACATCTCTCCTACGCATCGCTTCGCCCTCGCGTCGACTACCAAGGGTCGTAATTCTTGCTAGTCTTGTCGGCGCCTCATTCTGCTTCTCCATCCGTTTGTGCCAGTCTTCTTCCGCCTTTGCCGCATTCTTCTTCACGCGTACTGTGTTCCAGCGCATGTAGTAGCAGCACAACGGGAACAAAATCGTGCCGATACCGCACCAAGCGAACAGAATGCCGAAATTGAGACCAGTGCGTGGATGTAAATCGAATAGTATCGAGCGCGTGCACTCAACGATATTGTGCATCGGCCATGCGTAGCCCCATTGGTAGAACCCGGGTGCCAATTCGAGCGCATAGAATCCGGTTGCGACATTACTGATGACCCAGAAAATGAGCCACAATGCAGTCCACGGCGTGCCAAGTATCATAGCCATGTTCTCTGATGCAAGTCCGAACGCTGTCATACCGACCCAATTGAGCATCCAGTACACAACGAAAGTGCCGCGGCCGTATCGATTGGGGTTGCGTGTCGGCCAGACATGCGAGCCATGAGGGCGGTCCATGGGCATTTGAAACGCAAGGCTGACGAAGGAGTAGACTAGACTGAGCAGGAAGTAGGAGCTGACAGTCGCGATGTACCGCCAGGCAATGAGCTGGTTGAACTTGAGAGGCGGATGACCTTTGGGCGAGAGGTACTTCATGTGGATTGGTAGGAAGAAAGTGAAGCTGAAGAAGGAGATGATGATGAGGTAGATGAGGCCGATGCTGACGGCTGGCGTGGCGATTGGTGGGCCGAATGGGCGCAGGTCGTACACTGAGAACTCAATGCCGGGTGAGATGGCTTGAGGCGAGGTGTCGACGTTCATCTCGAGGGCTGTGACGTTGGAGTCGAGCAAGTACTTGATCCAAGCACGGCCGAAATCAGACACGACACGCTTTTGGAGGATGGTCATGCTTGGCACGATGTAAGAAGAGCTAGTGGTCTGATCTCGCGCGGAGTTGTATGTGATCTGGCATGCACCTAGGGGGTCGTAGCTGGCGTTGCCATTTCTGACTGCTGCCTCGAGCAGAGCTGTCGCGTTAGGGTTGATCACAACTGCGGCCCATGCATGAAAGTCGTAGACGCTCTCGCGCACCTTGAGCGGGTCGTTGTCGAAGTCGTCTGGCGAGGCGAAGGTGTAGCCAGGTGCTCCGCCTGCATCAATAATCTCTCGAATCGCCCTGGTGACGAACGGCCCAACGAAAGGCGTGGTATTCGTGAACGGCGCCACTCCGTCGAAGTCGACAACCCAGATGCTGAGGGCGCCGACGTTGTCGTTTTGTCTGAAGAGCGCACCCCAAAACAGACAGAGGAAGCCCATGATAGCGACAGCGAGTATGGTATTTGTCCGTAACCAGAGCTTTAGCACATGAAGGCGAACTCCAGCCATTGACCAGTGCCAGAATCCTACTGGCTCCAATGGAGCCTCCTTTCGGCTGCTCCTTGTCCGGCCTTGCTGGAGTGTAGCGGGACGAGTTGGAGGAGCTTCAGCCTCATCTTCCTGTGTGTCCTCACTAGAGCTGTCCGAGTTGTAGGGCCATTCTTCATGGTTGTAGGAGGGCGCGATCTGGCACCCAAGTGCTGGAGTCGCCGGCATCTTCGAAGATGTCTTCAATATCGAAGACATGATGCGCTTATTAAAGAAGAGCGCGAATAATGGTCAAACTTTCGTAGTCGATGCGCAACGCTGACTGAGCATGCAGGGCGGCCGCTAGTGATGGTGATAGCCCCCTGATTGGTTGGCGTGACAATAAAGTGAACGTCAAGCTTTAGATCGCAGCAGGGGCAGCCCGACCACATGTGGCTATCAACAGCCCAAAAGGATGACTATGCATGACGTACATGTGCCTCGGGACGTTGACGAGAATGGAATGTGGAAAGACGCGTATTTAATGATGTTGAGGATGCCTGCACAGCTTGACGCGATGTAACTTAGTGAGCTAACTCGCTTAAGTAAGCCGCCAGACTTCACAGCGAATTCATGTTTGCACCAACGCTCCCTACCAAACCCACCATGACGTGCCGCAACCACCTGACTGAGCTTGCGACAAGCTCACGAGCTGCGCAATCGCTCGTACAACCTGTTTTGTGTGTGTTGATAGCACGAAGATGTCGGTGAGGGGCCCACGCGGCGGCCAAGCTCGCGGTCGCGGTTCTGGACGCGGTCGTGGCAGAGGGAGAGGCGGCAAGACTATGGTCGTGAGTTGCTGTGATGTGACACGTGATTCACTGCGTTGCTGACTGACTCAGTGGGAATGGGAGACGTATAGACCTGGACCAGAAATTTACGACCAGCTCTGGCACGTCCGCAAAGAGCCCGCGACCGTCACGCCATTCTTACCGACCGAATGCCCGATAGCCAATGCGCGAACGAGGATATCGGACCGCAGACAGACAGAAGGCGGTATTCAACGCAACTTTTACGTCGTTGAGATTACACAATTGCAATCACGAGACTCGTCAACCTCTAGTGCTGCAGATGGAGTCACGAACGGCATAGAAAACTACCATGTCGATCTGAGTCGCATCCTGGAATTTGTCTCGCCGGAGGAGCTGGAGCGTTATGAGAACGAGCAGTTCCGGCTCGAGGCGGAGGCGGATGAGGTCGCCAGGCGCGCAGAGGCGGAAGAAGTCGCCCGCAGGAGGCTTCAGAAGAATGCACGCGCACCCGGCACTGGTAAAGGCAGTCGCATGCTCAGTGGCTTGGGGTTAGACGCTGAGACGCGCACACGAGGCAGGCCAAGAGGACGCGGGCGCGGAAGAGGAAGAGGCAGCTGGCGTGGCAGAGGTGCCTTGATCATGAACAGCCGGCCCCTGGATGACGACACGCGAGAGGAGCTGGTAGATGCTGAGCCAATTGAAGCCTTATTCCGTGCGGAAGAGGAGCTCCAGGATATCGTTGCAGAGACAGAATCCGAGGATGAGCCGGAGATAGCTGGACGCATGCAGACATCGCCAGGTATCGCACGCTCGGCCTTCGTTGCTAACAGCGCCCTGCCTGTTTCTCCGATAGCGTCTATGCGACGAGCTCTTGGCAATTCAGCAGCCCAGCTAGGAGACACCGAAGAGGACGTGTCGGACATCGAGCCCTTTGAGGAGGATACTAGGTCTATGTCCAGCGCCGCAATGCAACTTCGCATTGAGGACGATTTTCACGCTCGCTCGGACAACAATCTTATCGACTCGGACGACGAGCTGGGTTCACCGGATCAGCACCCTAGAAAAAGACAGAAGACGGAGAGTACAGCTTCCGCCGACATCGCGGCTCGGAAGAGGCCCTTTGGCAAGTCTCAGACGAGGCCCGCACATCCGCGCACACCACTTGCTCTCCCTTTGAAGGACACAATATCCGAGTTTGAATCCGAGTCTGAAAAGCTCATGCCCTCACGGCAGCTTAAGACAGGTCATCGCAGCGCGCAATCTAGGCATCAATCCGAGTCAGGCCTAGAGGATGTCTACGTACGACCACGATCTCCAAGTCCTACCGCACATCAGTCCAGCGAGGATGAGGAAGACGAATCTGCTGATGGAGACGGAGATGATGCGGAGGAGTACGTCGTTGAAGGCATCATTGAGCATTATCGTGAAGCTGGGAAGACGTATTATCTTGTGAAGTGGCAAGGCTATAAGACAGCCACGATTGGCTACCAGAGGAAGATCTCGAAGGTGCCGCTGAGCTCGTGGCGGAGTATAAGGCAATGATACGGCGTCGCAAGAAATTACAAAAGGCGAAGAAGTAGATGCCTAACATGTCGTCGTCATTGCCACCATCTTCTCTTCCGCGCATTCTCGTCCAGACCGCGGTGTCCTTCCATCACCAACTTTTCGAGTCCAAATTGCATGCAATCATAACGAATAAAGCTTAGATTGTCCATGTCGGAGAGTCGGAGGCTTACTGTACCCTTTCAAAATGTCGACATCAATTGCGGTTGTGGCGTTCCGGCGCCCGCGGACCCTCTGTGAGGGTCGGTGTCCAGCGAACATGACCGCATGATTGCGAGCAACATCAATCTGACAGCCATCGACCCGCAAACGAGCCTCGATTCCACCATAGCCAATCCTCCAAACGCCGCCTTCTCCGCAAGGAGCCATAGTCAGCGAGCAAGAATGACGCGCTCTCATCATGTCCTGTGCTCCCTTCATTACTCGTAGGGTCATTGATACGTACATAAACTCCAGGCACCCATAATCCTCTGCATACTTATACCCAACCACAATCGCACTCGAGAAATTCTTCATCATGCCATTTGCTCTCAAGCTTCGCACAATCACACGACCAGTCTTCCAACAATCAAGACTCATCACTACCACCTCAAGAATGTCTACCAACGAGTTCGGCCAGGGCAAGTCCCACGCGCAGGGCGACTCGGCTGTCCCCAAGTCGGTCCAGGATGCTGCTCCCAAGGGCCTCGAGGAGGCTCTCCCAGAAAAGGTTTGTGGTACCTTGACTGGATACGAGTGAGCTATGCTGACTTGGTTGAAGGTCCACCCCACAGGCGGTAACGCATCGCAGTCGACATCAAAGACACACGCTTTGAACGATGGCGAGGACTCGATTGTTCCTAAGAAGATCCAGGAGATTTTGCCTGAGAGCGTTGAGCGTGCTGTGCCTAATGCGATTCATAATACCGGTGATAAGCCCGCGACTGGAAACTAGAGAAGTGGATATTAGCACAAATCGACGTTCTGTATGATAGATCAACCACGACGAAATCATGGCATAGGGCAAGAGCTCATGTAAATACGATCAGACGATTCCAAGATATCTCCATATTTGGGTGCAATATGTGTGACTACGTGATATAACTAATCAGGATCGTTCACTCAATATTTTATGCATATTCTATGCATCTAAACAGACTTTGACCAATATTTCGACGCAGAATTGCGCCTTACGTTTACTGAGGCAACGTGCAACGCTCGTGCATCCCGTCGGCTGCACTTGCCTGTGTCCTGAAACACACATCGCAGGTTTCCCCGCTCGACACCCATGCACACCACCACAGTCATCCAGCTGCCATCACCACGCGACGACCTCGCCGATACAAATGCATCCTGCAATGTGTTGCATGCATGCGCAAATACGCATCAATTCCTGCCCTGCCTCGCACTAGACATCGTAAGACCCAGCATGCTGGTGACGAGTTGCAGCCACCAAGGCGGTCCGCAACGCTTGCTGCCACACCATCATGTCTCAAGAACCGTGCAGTGATACGCGTCGCTAAGAATAGTCGGAACAACAACAGCACCTACGATGAACTCCCTATCTTAACGTTACTTGCTCATTTTGTGCTTTCTTTCTCCTTTTCGCGATTTCTCACTTCGGCGCATCCTCCGTTCGATCCTGCGTCGCGTTTCCTCAAGTTGCTAATCGCATAACGGAAGAAAGCGCAGAATGGAGCACATTCACAATGCGGTGCAAAATGCGCCGACTGATTTGGACGATGTGCGATATGAACATCATTTGAAGCACCGAGGACGGGCAAATCATCGCATCTTTGGAGTGGTGTGGTTGGGCATGTTGGGAGTTCTGATGATTGTGCGGGGATACAGGATGTATTGCAGCTCAAGCCATAGATTGTAGGTCTAATCACAACTTCAAGAATCTCATGACTAACTGAAGATTGAAGACTTCGCAGGCACCGCTACCATCGGGTCCATAAACGAACGAACATACGAGCATTGGATATCGCGATAAGCAATTGCAGAGCCATTGCTCTGCTTCCACTTACTGGACTCTGGCGACGAGTGACTTCAACCCCATCGGTCGGCAGGTTTCTGCTCCTCGTTTCCTACACCCTCCTCATCACGTTTCTTCTCGTCTCCGTTGATGCTCCGCTCAACTCCGCGCACTTCCTGGATGACGTCGCTTTTCGCGCCGCATGGCTTACCCTCACGCAACTACCACTCGTCTACCTGCTGTCCACCAAGCGCGGTCCGCTCAATTTCATCGCTAGATTATCCCATGAGCGCATCAACATTATTCATCGTTGGGTTGCGCGAACCCTCTTCGCAACCGCGACAGTACACGGCGTGATTATGAAGACCTCGATAACTACATCGGACATTTTGTACTCCAATGAGCAGGAAATGCAAGTGGTAAGATACGGAATCGGCGCATACACTATGCTTGTCTGGATCGTAGTGAGTAGCGTCATGCCGCTGAGGAAGTGGAGCTATCGTGCTTTCTACGTGAATCACTACATCAGCACAATTTGCTTCCTGGCCATTGCATTTCAGCACGTTCCAACGTATGCGCGACCATCGATATACCTTGCGACCAGTATTATGGCCCTGGACAAAGCGCTAGTTGGGTACTACTTCATTCACAACAACGTCTCCTTGTCCCAGCCACTCCGACGCTTTACGAAGTTCAGACGTGGACCAGGGCGCGCGAGACTGGTCATGGGCTATCCGATCAAATACTGCGCCCCATCTGTTGCTGCTCTTAGCCTGCCGTCACAATCGAAGGATGCAACCACGGTCTTGAGAATTGCAAATGTACCAATTACCTGGAAGCCAGGACAGCATGTTCGCGTTTATGTGCCTGCCCTCGGGCGCTGGGAAATGCACCCCTTCACACCCGCAAATTGCTCTGTGGCACAGCCCCCACCCCTGCCGCCAAGGAAAGACGTCGAACACGGCGTGGTTGGACAGCCGCGAAGGCAGACAAGCGATATGCTACTACTAATCAAGGCAAAATCAGGGCTCACAGAAAGATTCGCGGATCACCACCGACAATGGCTCAGCACGCCGTGTCCGAACGCTACACACCCACCGCCCGAAGAGTTGACGGGTTACATCGATGGACCGTACGGCGATGCACCAGTATGGGGAAGTTTCGAGAACCTCGTCTTGATCGCAACGTCAACAGGCGTGTCATTCACGCTCTCCATCCTAGATCATCTAGAACAACAGGCTTTCCTTGGCGCAGAAGACATTCGGACTCGCCATATTCACTTCATCTGGATCGTGCGACACGTCGACCCTGCTCTCGAAATCAGCGTAACTGAAATACTCGCCCGATATGCTATTACTTTTCGCGAAGCAAACATCCACCTCGCCATCACCATGTACACCACGTGCTCCTCGTCACTCATCGAACGAGCCCAACAACCCGACGTATTTGCACATCTCCGCCCTCGCCTTGCGCGACGCATAAGCGATAGACCCGCACTCAGGATTCGACACCCAGACGAAATCGTGGAGGAATGGAACCTAGAAGCTGCGCAGGCGACTGAGGAGACTGATCCATTCGTTGGGTGGGATGAATACGCGAGTCCGGATTCTGACCAGAGCGAGGATGGCACGCTCGTCAACGCACAGGAGCCTGAGGGCGAATATGAGGAGGAAAAGAACGAGGACGAAGCGCGGTGGATGGACGATGTAGAAGACGAGGATGACGAACAAGAGGATAGAGTTGAGCGGACACAACACGACATGAGCAGTCCACACGACGATGCCTGGCGACCGAATCCAGCCCCACCAACCGACCTGTATCAAGAACGAGACCGGACGGAGGACGGCTGTCAATGTGCGCTTATACAGCATCAAAGAAGGAAACTGCAACACAAAGCAGACATCGCTGCGCATATATATGGCGCGCGGCCAGATTTAGGACAGATATTGAGTACGCTGGCAGATGACGGGTCGTGTATGGTAGCTGTGTGTGCAAACGATAGAGTAGCACGAGATGTGAGAGTAGAGGTTTCGAGGATGACGATTGCGCAGGCGAGAGGCAAGCGGAGAGGGAAGGTGGATGTTTGGATTGAGAATCAGGAATGAAATCATTCTGCTGACTTAGTTTTTCGCGGACTGATGGATGTGATGTATTCTTGTACTGTGTCGGATCATCTTCTCTGGACTCTCGTACAGATACGAGCGATTGCGATCTGGGTTGAGTTGATCCTGGATGTATACAACTGCTGCTAGGGGTTTGTCTGTCGGGTATATGCTTGTGCTAGGACATATTCAGTGTCTCATGAAGGGCAGATGTAGGTGCTATATGTGTGCGAGGGATGTTGGGGTTGTCTATTAGGAATTGATGTGGAGTTTCTGTGGTTATTCAAGCTGCTGTATTTCATGATTTGGACCGCAAAATAGAGGATCGAGTGGCCGTAGTCTACACATAAGCTTTGCACTATCAGAGTTTTGTTTTTGTAACAATCAATAGCGTCACCCACTACAGCCATGGCCGCGCAAAACGAGCAAGAAGATCATGTTGACGAGATCATCGCCAAAGTGAGTTTGATCTCAAGTCAGGCAGGCCACGCTGACAAATCACCAGCTTAGCCACGCGTGCGACCAGTTGAAGCAGTGCGAACCGTCTAAATTGAAGCGGCTGTTGAACGATCGTATTTACACCCATTAAATTCCCACTTGATGCCAGCGGACTCATCGATCGGTCGCAGTACACAAGATGCCTCCACCGGCTGGAGACCTGATGTCCGATGCGGATTCTGGCCACCACGGCCAAGAGCATCTCCACAAGCACGGAGACAGCCGCTCCAACCCGGTGGATCTGGCCGCGGTGGCCGAGGACCGCGTCGGACATTAAACCGGGGCATGGCGCAGGAAAGGGCGGGACATGCTGCGGGATGCTGCGCGCTCTGTGACTCAGGTGATGAGAAAGAAATGACACTGGACAGAAGTGAGAATCGCAGACAGAAGCTGGGCTTGCGTGGACTTGGGAGTGAACACTGGCACAGGAGTATTGCAGGCAGACATAGGTTGTGGCTAGATAGGATTCGCGCAAAGGTCGCAAGAACCATTTGACCAAAATCAGAGACATAATGAAAGGGCCATGGGCAAGGAAAATGACGGCGCAAATATTACAGAGGCAGTGATCCGACATGTAATAGGAGATCGACGAAAGACGAACATGTCGACTGCGACTGCAAGCCCCACTGCATCGAGCGTGATCAATCGTTATGAGCGGGGAGTGCGTGTAAGCGGGGTGCTAATAGTAGTGGAGACAAAAATGGGTCATGAGAAGGTGGAAGATGGGAGGACTTGGACGGAGGGAGATCTGTACAGACTTGGAAGGTGTGTGCCCAGGTATACGAAACACGCAGTGAATGAGGTGATGTCACCTCGTTACTAAGCAGGCTGCCTCCGTTTGCCTTTTTGTTTACCACTGCCCCTCCACTTCCTTTTGGACTTTTCCAAACCACTCACACAACCACTGGACACCATTTGCCAAAATGCCGACCACCTTCTTCGACCTACCGCGTGAGCTTCGAGACAAGGTGTACGCTTACGCCTGGCAGAACAGTGCGCTGCTTGAGCTCCACCAAGATCGAGTCTGCAGTTCCTTCGCCACCTATCCAAGCGGCTTTGGACTACCAATCCCCGGCGCCAAACCCAAGTGGCTACTCACGAACAAGAACTTTCTCTTCGAGGGCATATCGCAGTTTCGCCGTGCGGGATACATTGAACTTCAGTATCAAGATCTGACGCCAATCGATCTTCCTTTTCCACGTCGCCAACCACTTCTACTTCTACCCTCCAATGTGCGCGACCTCCGCGTTTACATCGAGTCATACTCCGAGCATAACGGTAACACCTTTGTTTGCTACCTCGCCCCGCTACACCTCAACAACCTCGATCGACAGCTCCGCAGCGCAAACGCACACAACACGCTTCGAAAGCTCAAGGTCGAGGTCACTATCAATGTCAAAGCGGCTTTTTACCCACAGTCAAAAATCCTGGCTGGTCTGACCTTTGTACTTGTGCGAGTCCTACCTATCCTCGACCAGTTCGAGTTCTCGATCCGGTACAAGACCGAGTCTTGGATGTTACGGTGTTTAGTGCACACGGCTTTGTGTTTTGAAGTGGACGCTCTTGATACGGTGATTGAAAGAGTGTGGTCGAAGAGTGCGAAGCATATCAAGAGGGTTCGGTACGACCCGGCATATCAGGACAACTGGCGCGACGCGGCGTGGAAATGGAACAAGGCTTGAGCAGGGGCAGCCAAAAGCGCCGGAACTGGATGACTGGACACGGATTGGGTTACAGAGACGGGAAAGGCCTGCTTCTTGGCGGAAGAGTTGGAGATCGTGGAAAGATCATGTAGGCTTCTGGGTGTGTCTGTACTTACGTCTATCGTCCGCGAAGTGGCTTAGAGTTATTTCGAATCATCGAGTTTCATGGTACACCTGTCTCTTTTTCCACAAACGGTGAAACACTATGCTCAAGCCATAGTAGCTCTTTATAAAACCAATCATAGTAAAGCAAACACTCACAATCCCTCCTGTACCTTTACTCTGATCATGCGCACTAGCATAAGAGCCTCACTCCTCGGTCTCCATCGGGCTGTTCCCTATCTTCTTCTTCTCCTCCACAATCAACTTACACCCCAGATCGCCATAGCACACCCATTTATATCATCAACTCCGACACATCCACATACGATATGTCACCCACAACCTTCTTCCATCTCCCGCGCGAACTCCGCGACCAGATCTATGGCCTCCTCGTCGCCACCATGCATCCGTTCCATATTCACGCCGACACCAACATCTCCATCATCGCAAGATGCCGATGGGGTGGCTCAACTTCTCCCTACCCTCCTTGGCTTATGGCGAATAAAGCTATTCAACGCGAAGGAATCGAGTACATTCAACGCACCGGAGACATCAAACTCACCATCAAGAAGGACGCATGGTGGGCCGAGGATCACTACAACACCGAGATCTGGGGAGCTTTTCGACCGCTACAGATGCGACCACTCCACGTCATCCTCGATACATGCTATCCCAGTCAACAAGACTCAGATCCGAAGCTACGCGGCAACCTGCCATTCCAAATCCCTGTCACGGCTATGTCATACTTAGCACACTTACTCGACGACATCTCGGGCACGGGCGCCTTGCAGGTTCTGACGGTGATCACATCGGTGGGACCTAGCAATATACCGACTCCGAAGCAAGTTCAAAGGGCCTTCCGCAGCATCTTGCCTCAACTGCGTTCATTTGAACACGAGATACAGGTTGTGTATCACTCGCACAACGGGGCAGCTAAGAATGCGAATCTCCAGTTACAGAAGATACTGAATTCAAAAGGTTCGAGTGCAATGCGGCTGCTGGAGGAGAGACCTTTGAAGATGGAGAAGGTGTTCAAGAGCGGAGAGAACTGGTACGCGTATACGGGAGGGCTTGGCGATTCACTTGGTCAAAGGAGGAGTAGATGAGAACGGTGGCGTTGGATCGAAGAACGATCAAACATGTCAATTCGCATTACATACACCACCTCCAGTCAAACAGCTACTCCCACAAGAAACCCCATCCCATCACTCCCGAGCTATGCTCATCATCCCCCATCACCCTCGCCCGCACGATGTCCGTCCCGTGCTGTTCCACCAGCCCGCACATACCTCCAGCCTCCACCTTCCTAACCTCCTCACGTACCAGACGCTCCACCGTGGCAACACTCGAGGGTTTCAGGACCGTCGGCCAGCTGCGTCCCACCATGATGTTGACGCCCAGACGACGCAACTTCGGCAGGATGCGCTTGACAGCCGCGCGGAAGTCTCCAGCGTCGACTGCGTTGTCGTACAACGCGAGCTTGGCATCGACGTGGATGACCATCGAGAGCGTGTGCAGTCGGCCATAGTCTGCCATCTCGCTCACCAGGCGGGCGGCATACTCGAGGGAAGTGACTTGGCGAGTGTTTGGCGGCACCAGCGGAGCACTTCGCATTCGACGCGCGGGGACAAGCAGATCGAGGGAGAGCTTTCGAATCTGCATCGCTGACAGTGGGGTGAAAACGTGGTGCTCAAGCACGTTTACCGCTGGCCAGGACGTGTTCTTGACGCGCAGGCTGATGGTGCGCGTGCGCTGGAAGTGATCCAACGCCTCTTCGCGGATGGCCTTGCACGCCGAGATCCAGAGCGGAGACACGCGAGCGGGTGCGTCGAAGAGGCTTCCGGAGCGCAGGCTCACGTTAGCGTCGCCCCGTGATTCGAAGCGGACATAGGCGTGTGAGGCCCATAGGTGTCCGTAGATCTCTTCGCGGATCTCGAGCGGGAGAGTGAAGAAGAGGCAGGCCATTTCTCAGTGAATGGCTTTGATGTTGTGGTAGTGTGTGGTGCGTCTGATCAAAGTGTGTTGGTAGAGCGCGAATTGCTGATCTGGTGTCGTGCTTGCTGAGAGTGGGAGACGCAAAGGACGGAGGTTTTGGAGGGGGAAAAGTTTTATACTTCTCACTTTCACCTAGACAACAAGACGGTAAACACTGCCCGAATATACACACATCCTTTCATAAGATACATCTGTCCTATCTTACGCCGTCAAAAACATCCAGGACAGCTCTATAGCCCATCGTTGATGACTCAGTCTCCTTCGAAACCCTCCAGGCTCTTCTAATCCCATATTATTCAAGTCTTCCGATGGCCTACTCCATTCGATGCAACGTCGAGTTTTGGCACAATGCAAAGTGGCCCAGAATGAGTGAGTAGCTTGTCCGCCCCAGATGGCATCTGCAATTCCGCCGCTCTGTTACAATGTCGATATCAAGTGTGTGACGGAGGTTGTGTAAATCGTTGCTGTTGTAGGAAACATCATCGTGCTGAAGGCCATGGCACAAGCCAACCTGTGTGACCCTTCCCCGTGATGAGAGCAGGGCACGAGCCTTGAGAGCCTAGGCAAGTTATCTAAGGCTGTTACGCTATTCTTGCGTTGCGTTGAGCTTTTGGTGGGTTTCAAGGTATTAATTACGACTACTTGTCGAACATGGCTCACTACATATTCGCACAACTCGTAAGTGTCAAGAGTTGGGAACTAAGAAACGGGATCTTGACTGGCATGGCGTTCAAATGCCAATGGATGAACCCCAAAAGGCTGAGACCCACTTGAAAGTGGCCTACAAGCTATTCAAGTCCTAAACATCAAGGTTTGCTATGGTCGGGCAGAGTACTCGAGAGGCACGTGGTCCCGAGGTCACCAGAATGGCGCCTGGTGTACCAAACAAACCAAACGAACAGAGTCTCAGGAAGTGAGTAATGAAAGTCCTCTCTGCCCCTGTCACGCGCCCGCCAAGCTAACACGTCTTAACGCGCCGTTTGCACTACCCGCATACTCCTCCCACACTGACCCCGCCCAGCTTCGAATTCCCTCCTCACAAAGCCCCCTCGCGTCTACACACTCAACTCATCTAACACAATGGCCACCAACTTCTTCTCCCTGCCTCTCGAGATCCGCGACGAGATCTACAGCTACGTCTGGGCCGATGTCTGGAACGTCAGTGTGCGAAACGACGCCAACACCGCTGTGCGCGCGCTTTTGCCCTGGAGCGGCCCGTATCGCGAACTTGCGTCTGTCTTGCGCGCGAAGCGTCATCCTGCGTGGATCTTCACCAGTCAAGTCTTCCTGAAGGAAGCAATCGCCTATCTCCAGCGCGTGTCCGTCTTCCAACTTTCGATTTCCAAGCCACATTGGGACGCCGACGACACTCTCGACTTTTTCAACCCGCAGACACTTTGGCCGTGCTCGGCGTCACAGATTCGCACGCTCGAAATCGAGCATAAATATCAAGTTGAAGAGACGTGGGTGAACGAGCCTGTGGATGATGAAAAGAAAGAGAAAAGGAAATATCAGACAGATTTGCCGGCTTCGTTTTTTCTCTCCAACGACGCACCAAAGGTGCCAAAAGCCCAGATCACTTCGCTCGCCTTCCTGCGCAAATTCTTCGCCACCATGTCGTCGACCACCAGCTCTCTCCGCGACCTCACCATCAAGATCAAACCCGGCCTGGCAACCGAATACAGGAACTTTCAAGTCACGAGTGTGCGCGCCGACCAAGACCAAGACATTCTCAAGCTGCGCGACGCCGTTTCTCCAATTCTACATCAACTCCGCCGCGTCGAGATATACATCGGCACAGCCCAGTTAGTTGGCTGGAAATTTTCCAAGACGAATCGTGTGCAGGGCCGGAATATCATTCGCGACGCGGCCATTGCTGCGATCCAGAGCTGGGCCGATGAGCAGGTTGAGCAGGCGAATGCGCTGGGAATGGGCGGGTTGGTTATGGGTGAGACGACGCGGATGACGGAACCTGGGTCAGATGGTGCTTGGGTGTTGGGCTGGAGCATTGTGTGGGTTGAGGGTCAGAGCGAGGATGGTGAGGACGGTGAGGCGGCTTGAGGGTAGACGGGGTGTAGTATAGATGCCTTGATAATATGAGAACGTATCGAGGAGGCATACAGTCCATATACCATGCATATCTAATACCCGTCATAGTGTTGTGAGCCATCTCGCTCATCTTTGCCATACCCGTCTACCCAACTCTTCCATAGCGTAGACATCCCC
>BCLK01000063.1:0-16964 GCA_001748405.1 Paraphoma sp. B47-9
AGGGCGAGCCATAGGGCGGGTAGTAGCCCATTGGCGGCGCGCCATACGGCATCATAGCACCCTCGGGCGGGGACTGCATCGAGTTGCGGTTGCTGCGTCCGCCACGAGTGCCGTGCTGGGGGGCATGCTGGGGAGGGTGTCCGGGGTACTCGCCAAAGTAGCCTCCTCGATCGCCGCCGCCGCCGCCAGGTGGAGGGGGGCCAGTGAAGGGATTCGCGCCATTGGGGGCAAAGGGGTTCTGGTGGCCGTACTGCGCGTACGGGTCGTGGCCGCCGTGGAAGCCATTGGGGACCAATTGGCCGGCGGGCGAGGCGGCGCCGAAGGAATTCCAGCGAGGGTCCGACATCATGCTCGGGGCATAGCCGTTGGGCGCGTGCTGCGGGATGTGGCCCCAACCAGGGCTCGGGTGGTGAGGAGGGACAGGAGCGCCTCTGCCCGACTGCGCGTAGCCAGGGTAGTCGTCTTCCTCCAGGCTGTCCTGGTGGGTGGACTGGGGCCGGGGGCGCGACCGCCGGGACCCGCGGTGTTCGCGATCCAGCGTGGTTCTGCTGCGGCTCCTGGGGCGCGACGGCGGGTCGATGACGGGGACGGCGTGACGCGACGAGGCGCGCGGGGCGGGGGGCTTGGTCGAGTGCGCGTGCGCGTGCGAGTGCCGCGGGGCGGGCGCCGTGGGGGCGTGGACGGTGCGGTGCTTGACGTGCGGCGGGCGCGAGGCCGAGTCGGAGGGGTTGATCTCGTGGTTGTCGATCAGGTCCCAGCCCTCGGGCGAGTCTTCGTCGTCTTCTTCTTCGTCGTCGTCGTAGTCGTCGTCGTCGGTCTCCTCCGAGGTGTAGTCCTCCTGGCTGCCCGAGAGGCCCACCTGGACTCCCGACGAGTCTTCGTCTTCGCTGTAGTATTCGGCGCCCGTGTGGTTGTTGACAGTGATTCCTTTCCTGAGTCTGATGTGGATGTCAGTGTCGCCCGGAGCATGGCGAGACGGCGAGATGGAGACGCTGGAGGGAGGGACGCTGGAGGGGACAGTGGAGGTAGAGCGAGAGCGGGAAGTGACAGACGTCGCGCGCGAGGACGAGCCCGAATGCGCGTGACGCGGGGGAGCGCGGCGCGAATGCGACCGCCGTGAGACTGAGGGAGTGCGGGAGGTAGAGGCAGAGGAGGTACGACTACTACTACTACTACTACTGGGGACGGCGCGACGATGGGGGAGGGCTATGACTAACGGCATGAGGCTGGCTGGTGGCGGATATACCGTACTCGGGCCCCTTGTTCCAGAGAACGGCGCCGAGTGCGGTACTGAGGTGGGAGGGAGAGGGAAGAGGTTTCAGGCGTGGTTAAGCCTGGAGCTGCGAGAGCTGCTGCTGAGTGGTGGAGTGGGGTCGGGTTGCCTTTGGGCTGACCGGTCCCAAGCACTGGCGGGGCAATGAGAGCGCAGCGGAAGACGGCGCGCGTGCGGCTGGCGAGTAGTAGCGAGAAGCGAGCTAGTAGTGTGCTGGTAGAGTTGGCGTGTTTACCAACACAGCTGCCTTGGATAATAAAGTAGTAAAACCTGGACGGCGGCAGAAGTGCGGTGAGATCTGGCGCGGCGCCCTCAAGAAAGGGGGAAGAGGGGTCGAGGTAGTTTGCAGCAGTGCTGTGCGCGGAGTCGAAGGTAGGGCTGAAGTCTGATTCGACGGCGCGGTAGAAATTGTCTCGAGCGTGACGGCTGAAGCAGGCACTGGGCGAGAGCTGGTCTGAACGCCCCAACTACTCTAACTTCTGTTGCTCGGTTGGCGTGGGAGAGGGAAATGCTAGCCGCAGACGGGACGAGAGCGGGAGACCAGCAATCGATAAGAACAAGAACGACGGCGATTGAGAGCCGGCAGGATGACGGCAGTGTGCTGCGTGCGTGTGGCAGCCTGTCAAGTGATGGCCGGCAAGCTAGAGGGTGCACGGCGGGGATGCAATTGGTGGTACCACAACACACAAAGAAGCGTGCAGATGCAGTGCTGCAGGCGACGACGACGGCGATGCAGGATGACGCTCTGGATGCCTGTTGCTGCTGCGGCAGTGCTGCGGCAGGTGAGCCCTATTTACACGTATGTAGGGGCTGCGTATGGTTGCCGTGGCGTTTGATGGGTAAATACGGGATGTGGTTATGATATGATAGTGGCACTGGAATGTGGCTGCTGTAGATGTGATGTGAATGAACTTCAGGGCCTGCGCCGACGAACTCTCCGAATCAGATAACAATGCGATGTGTTCAGAGAGGCGGATTCGGACATAGTACTGCTGGATGGGAATGCGAGAGTGAGTTTTGGCTTGGCCGAAGACGTGCAGATATCTGTGGCAGGTATCTAGCTACGGGATGAAGAATTTCAGTGTGTGCAAGAGCAGATGCCTCGTTCCAGAACCTACGCAATTGCTCTATTTAATCAACTTGACCGGCGTCAAACTCTCTTCTCTCTCGCTCGCCTCACAATTTTTCGCGCCGCCTTTCTCTGACTCTTCATTCTGTGCGGCTTCGCCATCCAGTGCGTCCTTAGCCCGTCTACGTGTTCCCCTACCATTCCTCGCCCACCTGGCCCCAATCCCCGCTAAGAGCCCAACCAGCTGCACCAGAGCCTCGACGGGCACGACGGGAGGCGCCATGCAGCCCAACCGCGCCCGAACCAGGATACGCATGCCACGTGTGCTATCAACTCATGTCTGCTGATTGGGCTTGCAAGTAGTGGTCGACGAGGTGGTCGACCCGGTTGCACGACTTGATGCGCGTCGAATTTTGCATGCTGAGTGTGCCGGCCGCGCCTGTTTTAGGTGCATGATATATGGCATGGGGGAATGGGTGTCGGAGACTTGATGGGCTTGGATCAAAATAGCTGCATGTCAAAAGTGGGTGCAGTGTTATGATGCGCTGGCCCACTGTCCGGTGAACATGCGCGTCGTGCTGTCGGATCAGCATCAGTATCTGCATCTGGATATCGACCTTCAAAGTGATCTCATATACATTGCGATTCGACTATACAAAAACAGCAACATGCAAAAGCGCTGCATACCTCCAACGCCGGGGTATATGACCAGACAACCAAAACAAAAAAGTACATGCAAATCCCGCGTCTAGCTCACGTCGCTGCTGAAGCCCAGCACCTCGACCAGCACATTCGCGAATGTGCTCACGGCCCACAGAATGACGAGCCCCCAGCCAATCGTCTTGTCCATCTTCCACCGTCTCATCGGTACAGCAACCAGCAACCCCGCCAGCGTGAAGAGCAGCGTGGCGCCCGAGATGACCAATGTGGTGCTGACAGCAATGTGATAGGGGCTGAAGTGCACAGGTATCTCTGGGTGTTTCTCGTGGCGGTGCTCGCCTTTTGTGATGGTCATGTAGCACCCACTGAGTCCGATGCCGAGCAGGATGTTGAGCATTGGACCGCCAAAGCAGGCTGACAGCGCCATGATGGGGAAGCCGAGACGCGCCACTGTGATGTCTGCTACCAGGTCACCCAACGAGTTGCCGACCGCAAAGATGGTCAGGCCGAGGATGGCATCGCTCATATTGAGGATCACGCCCAACGTCCGCAACACGCCGACTACTTCATTAGCAATCGTACTGATCCAAGCAATAGCGACTGCAAATCCAAGAAAGCAGAGCAGCGAGCGCCATTTCGGAGGCCGGTTAGGTGTCGTGGTGATGAGGATGAAAGCAAGCATGCAAAGCGACGCCAAGAGGGAGTAGAGTGTGTGTCGTAGGAGAGTTCGTGGATCATCGGGCGTGAGGTTCGCCCACAAGATGAGCACCATGAAAAGGGGTGCGGTGAACATTTGGAGTATGACTAGCCACCTATTCCACTGCTTGGGTTCCGATGCTGCTGGCACAGGAAGTGCTGGCATCTCCTCTGGCGATTGAGCAACGTTGTCTTCACTGGTGATATAGACTTGCGGCGGATTGCTTGTAGTTGTGCTGAAGGATGCGTCGTTCCGCCGATGGCTTGGTGTGAAAGGGCCCTTGAGATTCATCGATGTGCCAGGCGTGGCCAGACTCTCTGGTGGCAAGACGATGCTTCGACCATGCGAGTCGATGCTGCGGTCAAGCGGCGTACGTGGCGTTGGTAGACCAAAATCCAGTGAGAGCTCCGCATGCCCACCGTCAATCTCATCTTTTTGCGGCTCAACGACAGGCAAGGTGATGGTAAGCAGAAGTACTGGAAGCCCCGCAACAACGCCCAAGAGCTTCTCCCATATGTTCTTTTCGCTCCAATTAGTTAGTGTTGGAAACAATGTACCAAACAGGATGTGGGGTGGCGGGAGCACTCTCGAAGGCCACCATCTGGGCGTCTTGACAGGTTCGTGCACCGCGAATGGATCCTTGGGAAATATAGACTCCTCGGGCGACGCGCTGGGCGAGCGAGGGTGTATGCTCGGAGGCCTCGTGGAACTTTGCGCTGACCAGGGATACTCGTTGTATGCTGGAAAAGGGATCGGAGGTGATGCGGCAGGAACTGATAGTTTGAGGTTCGGAGGTGCAGGGCGTTCGCCGGGCGCAAGCACTGGCGATGAGTTCGGACTGACTGAAGCGGTGCTTGAGCGAGTGGGAGAGAGTCCATGGCTATCGATGGTGCCTGGAGGGGCCAGTCGGTTTGGAGAGGGTTGTCTTACCTGGCGTGCGGGACTAGCAGCTCGGGAGGAAAGCTGCGATGGTGGCGGCGAAAGCGAGATGGTGGGTGACGGAGGGGGATGATCCTGGTCCAAGATCTTGCTGCGGTCGTCGGGGGTTGCTGGTCCAAACGTGATGTCTGGCACACCGCGCTGGAACGTGTTCGGATGCAGACGGACATTATCAATATCGTTGGTCGACACGGCTCGCGCGCGATTGCCCATGGCTTGCTGGATATCGATGTTGGGTCGAGTCACATGCGGCGAGGCATCTGATCTAATCGAGGCGATGTCAAATGGAGGTCGCGCGGCTGGATCGGCCTCTGACGAAATGTAGTCCTGCTGCTGCGCGGTTGTGTATGTTGGATCATCGGAGTACCGCCGCAGGCTGAGCGGCATTGACTGGATATTCCTAGACTTTTGCAGAGACGATAGCACTGCGCGAAACTCGAGCGCGCCGACCAAACTTGGGCGAATAGGCGTGTGAGTGTTTCTGCGGTTCCCGACTTGCGGCCTACTCAGTCGCATGTTGTTTGTCATCTCGCCCATCCACCGCTCACGCTCCTCCTCGTTGTCATCCTCATCTAACGAAGCATCGCCTCCAGCACGCTCGAGATTCGAGAAGTCTTCATTAGAGATGGCTCGGCCGGGGGTCCGAGAACCTGACGTCGCCTCTTCGTCGTGGTACTCGGGCACTTCCTCCTCTTCGCCTCCTGGTGTGACATAATGACTTCGCATCGCAGCTGCCTTGAGACGGCGCGCCTTTCGCTGATTGATCCACCAATGCCATGCTACAACGAATGCGACGTAGAACAAGTAGAATCCGACCATGGTCAGCGACTCCCAGAGATGCAGCTTGCCGTCCACAATGAAGCCCATGCTGAACGCTGCAGCCACGAGGAAAAAGGTGACATCGCGAACGAAACTCTTGCGGGCCACGGTAAAAGGACGGATTAAGGCCATGGAGCCGGACACGACTGCGGTAATGAAACACGCCGCTCCGATCAGTTCGCCCACAGCTAGACTTGCAGCGTGCGTCCGGAATGCTGCAAATGTGGAAAAGACGTCGGGACTGCCATTGCCGAATGCCAGCAACGTGACACCGGCCAGGCTCTCACTCATGCCCAGCATGCTCGCAATTGTGTTCAGGTTGACGCAGAAGAAGTCGCTCGCGGCAATGCCAATGGTGCTGAAGAGCATGCCCAGCCAGAGGGTCATGAGGGTGAATGCGACGGGCTTCGCCTTGGGCATGCGGCAGTAGTAGAGAGTGAGGTATGAGACGACGCCGGCCTCTTCGTCGGGGCAGTTGGCGAGCACGAAGGCGCATTGGTTGTCGGCATGATGGACGAGGCGGCACTAGAAGGCATTAGTGATGAGGGAAGAATGATCTTGCGAAGCTTATAGACATACCTCCTCGTCTTGGATGAGCAGGTCCCTCTTTCCCAATGCGCTCGTACTCGGGGTCGCATCACGCGACCGGTAATCTTTGGCAGCGGCAAGCAGGGCAATGAGGGCAATGGCGAGGATGGTGAGGGCAAATGGGCGGGCCGAGTACTTCTTGCGCCGCCATCGCTGCACAGTGTCCAGAATGGTTTTGTCGTTCATTATCGCAACATCTTCATGCACGCGCGGAGTTGTGCCGTCACGAGCCGAGGAGCAGTGCATGCGCCGGCACCTGCAGGCGGCCGACGAGCGAACTTGGGTTGTTTTGAGTAATGCTGGAGATGTTCGCAGTTCAGTGGTGGTCGATTAGTCCAAGAACCGGTGGTGTCCGGCAACGATGGAGTGTGTATGGGGCGTGCGCGGTGGTATTATATGGCAGCACTGCGCTGGCGTCACAGGCACGGAGGGCGGAGCGCGGAACGTTTGACCGCACCCACAAGCGGACGATGCGATGGAGAGGCGTGAAGGGTAACGCGATAAGAATAACGAGAGTTACAGAAGGATTCGTGGTGGATCCCCAGCACGGCAGCGCGCAGGGAGTCTTAAGCAATGCCTGTCGCCTTCGACCTTGGAAGTGCAGTGACGAAGCTTGTCGTTGTCGCCGCTGCAGTGACATCAGCCACGTGGCTGTGCACTTCTCGAGTTTAGCGCGTTATTCCGTATCGGCCCCAGTCGAACGCGATGCCGATGATAGTGTTGACAAACAAAACAGCCGCTAACAACGACGACGACAACCCACAGCGACACCACGACAATGGCCCGCGCAACAAAGTACAGCGTCGCGGCCAGTCCGCAGAAGACGCCGATAAAGTGAGCGACATCGAATACCCACCATCATGTGATCATGTCTAAATGCCTTCAGAGTACCCCTCAACGACGACCGCCAGGAAAAGGCCAACCGCCGCCATGCCCTCCACGAAGCCCAGCGCAACTCCATGCGCGCCTCAGCGACACCCAGACGGCAGCGCATCTCGCTCGCTGGCGGTTCGAACAGCCCGCACACGCCCTCACAGGATCAGGATGGCATGCCCGATGTAGCCGGCAGCGCTGTGACGCCCATGAAGCGCGTCATGCCGCTGCTGGCCAACTTCGAGGAGTGGATGAAGATGGCAACCGATAATGTATGGCTTGACAGGTCATGCGCGGGCACGACTAACATGGCCAGAAAATCAACGCGAACAACTCGTGGAACTTTGCGCTGATTGACTACTTCCACGAGATGTCGCTGCTGAAGGAGGGCGATGGCGTCAACTTCCAAAAGGCCAGCTGCACGCTCGACGGATGCGTCAAGATCTACACAAGCAGAGTGGACAGCGTGGCAACAGACACGGGAAAGCTGCTGAGTGGCCTGGCTGAGAATGCCAGCAAGAAGCGACGAGGCGACGCAGAAGAAGGAGAAGACGGCGAGGACGAGGACGGCGAAGAGGGCGAGGACGGCCAGAAGAAGCGCAAGAAGCGAGCTGCGAGGTCGGCCGAGGCAACTCTCGCAACATCATTTTCGCAGCTGCAGAACAAGAAGATGGAGCTCGAATTCTCCGTGGACCCGTTGTTCAAGAAGGCGTCCGCAGACTTCGACGAGGGAGGTGCCAAGGGCCTCCTCCTCAACCATCTCGCCATCGACTCCAAAGGCCGCATTGTCTTCGACAGCAGCGACGATGCAAATGACGCTACTGCCGAAGAGTCGCGCACAACACCGGCACCCGAAGATGTGTCTGATCGCGAGCGCACAGAATCAGAGGAGCCACAAGCGACCGACGATGTGGAGATTGACATCACGGGGCTCGCAGCAAAGTACTTTCCGGATCTTGTGCGCCTTGACGAGCAAGACATCTGTCCCTCAATGAAGACATTTGACCTAGGTGATGTGAATGGCTCCATGGACTTGCCCGTCTTGAAAGCTCCCGAGGATTGGCGCAACGAGGACAAGAATAACGAGGACGAAGAGGCGGGCAACCAGTCGGGGCTGTTCCTCGATGATGATAATCCCATGGGCTTCGACGATGACGACGACATCAACATGGGTGGCTTCGACCTACCGCCAGAGACTGGGTTTGGTGAGGGCGGAGAAGTATGGGCGCGGGAAGCGATTCGCGACCCTCAGGCTCGTGTGCACACAATCGGCCTTGGTGAAGGAGAAGAAGGTGAAGGTGAAGGTGCAGAGGGCACAGATGGCGCACAATATGGACTCTCAATGGCCCATGGTCGCGATCAGGAGCAGGAAAACATTCTCAGCTACTTTGATCAGGCACTCAAGAAGAATTGGGCAGGACCCGAGCACTGGCGCATTCGACGTGTCAAGGACGCAGGGAAGACTTCTCCAGCCACGAAGCGTAAAGAGAAGGAGCCGTTCGAGATTGACTTTGCCGCGCCCATGACACAGGGTACAGCAGACTTGTTGTACACACCAGCGACCTCAAATTCGACCATCTCATTACCAAAAGCACAATGGAAGTCGAAGACTCGCAACCTGCTGCCTGACGACAAGCATTTCAACTCGAGGCAACTACTCAGACTCTTCTTGAAGCCCAAAGCTCGCATGGGCTCGAGGAGAGAAGGACGCCGCGCTCAACCACAAACCGCTAAGGAGCCACTGCACGGCGATGTCGACGAAGCATACTGGGCCAACCGCGAAGGCCAAGATGCGCTTGCCGAGGAGGATGGTGCTGTCCAAGGCAACTACGACGCCGACTTCTTCCAAGACGACGGGCTTCCCTTACCAGGTGGCGCCATGGAAGACGATGACGACTTTGCAGATGCGCGCGACCACTTCTCCCCACCACCAGAGGACGGAGCAGAAACCATGCAGCCTCTAGACGGCACAATACCAAGCTCCCAAGAAGACGCATTCGGCGCACAACTCGTCACACAAAGTCGAAGATTCAGACCAGAGTACGTCCAATACGCGCGAGTCGCAAAGAAAGTAGACGTCAAACGTCTAAAAGACGAGCTTTGGAAAGGCATCGGCTTCGAAGACGTAAGTCATCTCATCCACTCTATACTCCACAACCCCAACTAACCCCAATAACTAGATCACAACCCCACCCACCCCAGAATCCCCCCCCACCAAAGCAACCGACGGCACCCTAACCTTCACCGACGTCGTCAACAACTTACAATCCGTGTACCCGAAACAAGCCATGAACGACATCTCGACGAGTTATTGCTTCATTTGCTTGCTCCATCTCGCGAATGAGAAGGGATTGGTTATTAATAATCAGCCGGATTTTGAGAATTTGACTATTCGCAGGGATTTTACGGCGGATTTGAGTGTTGGGGGGGAGTAGGTTTGCTTTGGGGGAAAGGGGGGTTGGGGAAGCGTTAGGGTGAAAGTGAGGGGGTTGGGAACGGTTTAAGCGGTTCTTGGGGGGGGATATGAATGACATTGACGTTTCTCACTTTGTGAATATGGGTTGGGTCCTGATGATTGAAAGTATACGTGCCCAGGTTGAATTTCCTGGTGTGATTCCTGGGTCGGTGTATCGATGATATCGTCCCAGTTGAATGCTTGTTCTTGTTCGGCATCATGGAAAGCATCGAAGCTGAACATGCTTGGCGATTAATGCTTCCTGTATTTTTTTGCGTGACGAATGGGCGGTATGGAGATCAGAACGGTATAGGCTCTTGGATATATTGTTTAGGTTCGAGGGTGTTGGTAGTCTGCATTCATTCCCAGACAGGGGTAATGACCTGACTATCTTATGCTTCTTCAGAAAGTTGCTGTGATCTGTTTTGGTCTGTGATTTTTGTGTTGTGTTGTAGACGCTCAGGAGGGGTGGAGGTATGTGAAGAATGGTTGTTTTATTATGAGGAGGTGAGATTGTCAATGGTGTACATGATCAAAAACCTGATTGAAACATTAACTACTTGGTGCGCTTTTGGCGCTTATTGGTACAGGCAGATGTGAAAGGCTCGTACACCGGGATGAAGATGGGGATGTGTGTCGGCTCGTAGGTCGCAACATGTGATCACAAGTAGGAAAGATTTCATCAAGCTCTTATCTTTGACTCACATATACAGACCCCGTGGTAGCACCGATCGGGTAAATGGTGGTTCCGATTATGCTCTCTCTTGTTGACCACCATCTCGGGAGCCAAGGCTTCCAGATCTAAGGTCCGACGCACTTCAGCCTTGCATTTCGCATTCCGCTCGGAAAATACGAGAGAAAGACGTCCATCATTGGCTTAGATTCAGCCGCGCCATGAGGTCGCTTCTCTTTACCAGAAAAAGTGTATATGGTTTTTTGCACATGGACAACATCAGCCGCAGCTGAGACCTATATTGCATGTCAAGTAAACACATAAATATTTACCTATATCTCCACAGCCTTATGATTCAAGATTTACATCAGTTCAGTCCACGTCGCCTGTGATTCACACCGTTGCAATCTTACTCTACTTGGAAATACTCACATCCACACCACACATCATGGATCCAAACGTAGCAGCTCAGGGACTTGAAGGCATCACTCCTGCCCAAGCCCAACAACTCCAACACATCCAACGCTTCGCCCACATCCTCGTACTCCCCATGTTCCCCCTCTACACCGGCGCCGACGCCGTCAAGCGCCAAAACCTCGAAAACGAACGCCAGCGCCGCATCGCCGAATACGCACAAATCAAAGCCGAGTCCGACGCACGCGTACAGCAACAAAAGGCACAGCTCACCACTGCCGATAAAATCACGCTACAAGTCCTTGGTGCAGCAACGGGGACCACGCTATTCAACTCTGGTTCCGCAATGGATAAGGCCACAAGTGGTATGGCGTCGTTCGGCATGATGATGGACGTCATGGACTCGAATCAAAAAGCAGACAACCTCCTCATCATCGTGCGTTGGGCTACATCACCCGAGTCCACCTTTGCCCCCGTCATCATCGACGTGTTAGAGAGCCGCGGCGTCGGGCAGGAATCTAAGGGCGCGTATTGCCATGTCAGACCAAACCGCGATGTCAAGATCAGACTGGGACCGAAGAAGGAGAAGAAGATTAAGAAGGGGGATCGTTGGAGTAAGACTGTTTATGGTGCCGATTGTGGGGTTACGCTGATTGAGAAGGGCAAGGGTGAGGAGAAGTTGGTAATGGTGCAGAGTATGCAGTTGCCGGTTACGGTGTCGGATATGGTTAATGTGTTGAAGAGGTTTAAGAAGGAGTGGGCGGTGCCGAGTTTGTAAGTCTTGCGATGGGGTGTTGGAGTGTGTGATCTGGCTTTAGAGTTCAGTGGGGGCTGGAAAGCTGTAGCAAGGCGTGAAAGTCTGCTGCAAGTAGGGCTCGCTGTTGCGCGCGGAGGAGGAGTAGTCGATTTGCGATGATGTACGTGGCGGGTCGCGAGGGCGGAACGTTGCGGAGACAGATGGCGAAATGCTATAGTGAATGCTGCATGACGTCGCATGGCTCACACATAGTATCGTCTTACGCTATATAGTAACCATTGGGCGTCTCAAGGGTGCCGTTAATTTTGTCATGAATGGATGCTGCTGGAAGCGACTCTGATAAATTATCGGGTAGGTGTGAGAGGTGCGAGAAGCAATGATCTGACTGTAGAATTCCATGCTCGGCGGTGTCGGTGGATAATAGTTCCGCAGGAAGTTGAACCTTTTGGTTTGGAGCACTCTGTTCGAGCTCGAGCGTGCCCGCGGTCATCTGGTAGTCTGAAATCAAATCTATCGTGTGCTGTTTGAGCCATTTTTGAGATCGTAGAGCAGGTACTGATAACAATTATCGCTCAAATGTCCGCTTCGACAGCACCGTCCAGCTCATCTTGCAGCGTTTCCCTGCAACTACCACAACATCTCAATAAGCATTTGGAGCCTCAATCCAAGTTAAATGGCAGACAAGAATAGAGGTGCGACAACGAGACTGCTGCCCAGACAACAGATGTACTAACGTTACTTCAGGGAAAGGTACGCCACACTTTGTCACCCTCTTTTGGCTGTTCAAGTAGCTCCATCCAAGCTTCCTCAGCAAGTGGTTCTGATGGATACTGGCTCTTCTCTGACCATTCTCGGATTTCTTCGAAATTTCGACACTTGTGGGTCGAATTAAAATCAAAAGTTGGTCGTAGTCTCTCTCCTGGGAGATGAAACCACACATAACCATATACACCAACATCTATCTCACAAAGGAGCAATTGGCGAAGAGAATCTAGACAATGGTCTGAAACCAAGCCATTAGCACGGACTACCGAATCAGCATATCACGTACTAATATGGTGCTTCAACAAGGGAAAATCGTCCCCGAACGCAAGTTTGTGTTCAGCTTGGTAGTGTCCGAAGTTCCAGTACAGCGACTGTCGGAGTAGGTTCTGCCAGGATATCAGCAAGTTATTTTGTAAACCTCAGAAAGAAGCACATACTAAACAATGCACGTGATGGAAACCCTTGATCAATGCCGGGTATCCGCCACCGAATTCGTCTTTGTACTTCAGATGGACACCAGGTGTCAGACCCGCCCGTAACGCTTGGTCTTCTGACAGTTTGATAGGTAAGTCTGAAGAGTTCAGTAACTAAGAAACGACATTACGTGAGGATGCTGCCTACAATTTAGGCCGAACGAATCCCATGCAGCATCTACCTCTGGGCTACCGTCGTGCTTATATATAGTATCCAACATAAGCGACCCATTCAAAACCGATGGAGTGTAGTTAACCCCAACCTCGTCTAAGATGGGTGCTTCATGCTGTTAGTACACGACTACCGTTGCGTTCCCCGCATTGACCATCAAGTAGACTTACAATACGTCATTGTCCGTTGCGCACAGATATCATCAACATCAACATGTCCATGGAAGGGAGAATATCTCGTAGTTAGTGCTGTCAATATCGCCGTAAGAATCATGATGATCGAAGTGGCCGCCCACGAGGGGCTTCGTGGCTTGGAAATAGTAGTTGAAAGGTCCTCATCGAGTAGCAGTTGAAAATCTTCGCGGGGTATGTGCTTAAAGCGAAACCTTTCCTTGAAGAGGTCTCGAATCATCTCAAAGTCCTTGACGGATATGATCTGTCTGGCTCGACTGAAACAGTGCTCAGAGTAGCAAAATGTGTCTTTAAGACAAAGATCGAGACAGAGAAAGGATTCAAAAAGTTTCGCAATGAAGGTTTGGTAGATCTTCCTTGATATACTCTAGCTACCTTGTCCCAATGCAAGCCGATAGAGTCTTGGAGAATTCGTTTAGTAAACACATTCGTTATCTTTCGCCACATGTTACCCAACCCTATCAATCCAAATGCCGAGAATGTTGCATCTGATATTTGCCCGCACTGATCCTTCTTCGGGCATTTAATGCTTGGGTCTCGTTCAAATGTGCTAGATTAGGTAGGTGCTTAGAGTAGATAAGGAAAGGTCCTTCTTCGGAGGTTTAATGCTTAGAACTCTTTTATATTTGCTACCGTCTTATCTCGTATACAAGACCCAAGCAGGGGTATTCGAGCTGACTGCTTTTGATGATCGAAATCTGATTGGTGATAGCTCCAGACTGAGCCACAACTCAATAATGGTTTACATGTAGTATTGGCTCAAATCTTGAGCCACATTACGGCCATTCTCCAGTGGGAGACGCTATTGGTTCAAGATATTCGGCCCGGATACCCCTGCCTGGGTCTTGTAAACGGGACAATACGGTAGTTGCCACACCGGATACTTCCGTTCGGATAGTGTCTGTCGGAATAGTTACAGTAGTGTTAGAACTAATATTGTACGGTAGCAAGAGCGAAATTCTGTGGGAACAAGTAAATTGTAACCCTGTGTAGGTCCTTTATGATACTCATGGTAGTAGAGCATGTAGGAAACATTCTATAAGCCGTTCTTAATTCACCCAAAGACATAATACCTAGTTCATATCTAAGATTTACTGCAGATCGGGTAACCGAATTCAGTCTAGAATGTAACGCAATATGTCGCAAGTCAGGCGTAACATGAAGAGGCTTAGCGCTCAAGAGACTTCTGAGACCCTTAGCCGTTGTGAAGATCAGTGAACGCGCAGTACTACCCATGGAACATTCGGTCCGTTTAGGCTACTCCCTTGTACAATCGCTTTGGAATCAAACGTCACATGCAGTGCGTTTCCTCCAAGCATAAAAGGCTGCTTAGACACTATATCGTCGCTGCAAGCGTTAATTTCCCTGCTTTATTCTCTCAACGCAAACTCTGACTCTCAAACTCGTCATGAGGTCTTCATTGATTTTATTGGCTATGAGCCTGCCGCATCACTTCATTGTCAAATGCTGGGTGTGGCGCTTGACGCGTGAAGTGATACGTCAATCAGCAGAGAGTTGAGCAAAATTTGAGCAATAGGTATTACACGAAAGAAGGTTCAAATTATGTACCTTACGAACCGCCATATTCTCCAAAATCGGCAGAATGTACGAACTCTACGCTTGAACCAAATTCGATGTCATTCGTCACGCGAAACTTGCACACCTTCCCTCGGATCGTGCCGTTACAAGAACAGGTGGTTTTCTGCATCCGCCTGAGTGTCATCTGCCGCCAATAGAAGGCCCACACAAAATGCAACCGGCGGTCACGGCTTCTGCTTTAGTGGACATGATGAAGAGGTATAAGGAGGAGTGGGTAGTGCCACATTCGTGAGTTCTATGGCGGGGTCACGTGAATTGGGGGTTGGGGTTTTAATGGCTAGTGGGGGTTTGATTAGCAATGCCGCGGCATTAGAAGTCGAGCAAGACGGCGCAGCAGGCGGATAAGGCGTCGATGCATAGGTTCAGGGATGGTTTCATTGAATGTCACATGCGTAAGATAGGACAATGCGCAATGCGATCATGGCTGTAAAATGATTCGGCAGGGGTTCATATCGAGTTGCGTGGAAAATAAGACAGTTTGACTTGCCTTCTGCAGCTAGTTTCTCTACTTGAAGACATACAGCGCGCATTATGTGGCCCTTTGATGATGAAAGAATTGTGACGCACATTGAACCATGTGGAACGGGTCTCGTGAAGAGTAATATATTGTGTTCGTATGCAGAGGCAATATGGAAAGAATGCATCCTGGTCTCCAGGGACCGAATCGGACACATTGATTGGTTAGTATTACCCCGACGGCAATTATACCGGAAAACGTTGGGTACACCGCCCCATTGGAGGGCGGTGCAGGAATTCAACAACGGCGTCCCAAAACTGGAGTATGTTGAAGAGGTCAGGGTGCTGGTCACCAGGTGAATTATAATCTGAAGGCGCAGCAAGTCAGCTTCAGACATAAAGATGACGAGTCGTGAAGAAGAACTTCGGATGAATAGCCAAACATGCCTGAAACGTCTCCACCCTCTTCGCCCAAAGTAACTCCTCTTCCCTCGCGCCCCACCTTCAAACGGTGGCGGTCAGGGGCCCGTCTTTGCCTTCTTACGAGCTCGATCATCCTCGCAATAAATCTTATAGTGCTCGTCGTGGCAACAACCAAAAAAGGTACGGGCGGCGCGGGACTACGACAAGTTCTATACGAAGGGGATTGCGACACGGTCGATAAGCTCAATACGGGCTATCACGTTATCATTAGTACCATGAGTACCATCTTGTTAGCATGCTGTAGCTACTGCATGCAGCAGCTCAATGCACCAACTCGCGATGATGTCGAGAGGGCACACGCGAGGAAAAGATGGCTAGATATCGGTGTTTTGAGTCTGCGCAACTTGCGAGGCATTCGGAAGTGGCGCATGCTTTTGTGGTGCTTGCTCGCTGTTTTCTCCCTACCGCAACATCTTTTGTAAGCATGTCTCGACACTATATGGAAAAGTAGAACACTAAATAATTGACTTGAGCAGTTATAATTCGGCCATTTTTGCGTCCACAACAAGTAACAGGTACCTGGCTACTGTAGTGAACAGGACGTTTGTTGAGGACCTTGACTTCTCCGCCTACGAAGAAAAGGTCTCTCACAGTCAGTATCTGCAAAATTTCGATACTGAGATATCATCCTTTCTCCATAAAGCATACAACGAAACCATACGGCTTCGCCAACTCCTCAGGTCTGGTGGAATGGAGAAAATGAGCCAAACATCTTGTATAAATGCTTATAGGAAGTCCTACTCTACCCGCGGTAGTCTTCTCCTCGTCCAAGATGTCGAAGGCACTCCCGTGCCGCAAGACTGGACCCGCTACGATATAGGTACAACGCCCAACTGGCCGTGCAGTCAAGGTCTGGTCTGGGGTATGAGTCCATGCGACAGCATCTCGATGATGGACGCCATCGAGCATGACGTTGACAGCACAACCTGGAATCCCCTCTTCGCGACTGCGACCATTAAACATTGTCTAAGCGAGAAACTGCCGGAGCGGTGTAAGCTGCAGTCGAGTTTGCTGATCATGCTTATCGTGCTCATATCCGGTTACCATACCGGTTTGCTGTGCCGCTGATGGCATTGTCTGGTCTTCTCCATTGGCTCGTATCGCAGTCAATCTTTCTCGTAAGCATACACACGTATGGGTACGACGAGGAGCTCAGAAAGTGGACCCAACTTGCTTCTACCCCGGCTGTGCCTTATACATATACTGCTGTTGGCTACTCACCAATGGCCATCATGTTGGTGTTGGCCGTTGGAGTCTTCCTACTTGTGCTTCTTCTTCTGGCCGGTTCAGTGAAGCTGAGAACAGCGGCGCCAATCGTTGGAAGCTGTAGTGCGGCGATTGCAGCGGCTTGCCATGTTCGAACTGAGGAAGATGGCTCCTTGACAGCAATTTCGAGAGTGCAATGGGGTGTGACGTCCAGGCCAAAAGATGCTCGTGAAGTGGGGCACTGCTCGTTCTCAAAGAACGATGTCACATCGCCGAAGAGAGGTGCACAGTATTCGTGAGTCGTGTAAGACATCGCGACGTTTATTAGGTGGCCAAACAGTCAGAGTTGCCTCACACGCTATGCATCACACATCTCGGAGAACCCACAACGGATCCGCCCTT